>PVKE010013593.1:0-36370 GCA_004027555.1 Craseonycteris thonglongyai | reverse complement strand
GTTGAGTTGTACAAGTTCTTTATATATTTTTGATATTAGCCCTTTATCAGAGGCATTGTTTGCAAATATTTTCTCCCAGTTGGTTGGTTGCCTCTTTGCTTTGTTGATGGTTTCCTTTGCAGCGCAGAAGCTTTTTAGCTTAATAAGGTCCCATTTGTTTATTTCTGCTTTTACTTCCCTTGCCATTGAGGTCAGATTCTCTTATTTCATAAACTTTGGCACTCAATCGCCAAAAGGTTTGCCACCCCTGCCTAAGTGAACAGAATTTGACAATGTAAAGTACCTTCCATTAACATGAGCATACAGAGAAATTAGTAATACAATTATATTTGAATTGAAAAACCTGGCAAATAAATAAGCTAGGACTTATGATAAGTCCAAAATAAAAAAAAGAAAATGTAGTTATAGTTTTAAGATAATTAGCTATATGAGGAAATGTAGAATTGATATAATATTGCTCTAGTGTAATTTAAAGTGTTACTTATAAAAGAATTGCAGTGTTTTTAGAAATTTACCAAATATTAAGTATACACATGACTTTCAAAATTTTGAAATTCAGAAAACTAGTACTAATTATTGTAACTAAATTGCATTAAAATTTTAGTGTGCACATTTACCTCATGTGGATTATGTCCGATGTCCTTACCACTTCATGATAAAACATAACACAACTTCACAAATCATTAGCAAAAGTCAGCACAAGAGCAGTAAACCTTTAAGGGCTGTCCTGCTGTTTTTATTAGTTAGGCTTCTAATTTCTTTAGTACTGATTTTCTCTCTGTCATTACTATATCAGTGCTTGCACAGGATATGTGCAGCATGCATTTGGGTATAGAAGAGTACTTACATAATAAAATAGAGTAAATAAAGCAATTAAGGATTATTGATGGAAATTCTAGTTAACACTTCACTGGACTTGTTCTGTTATGTTCATAAAATATTTCTATTTTTTCAAAAGTGTCAGCATGTCTGACTTTGTGTACACTCAGTAACAATGCTAATGTAAGAGTATCGGGGAGAGCGAGTACTCTATCTGGGCAATGAACCCAAGACATCTGTATGGCAGTAAGAAAATAAGACAGGAAAGGGAAGGCAGACAAGATTTTGGGTTATTAAACACACATTACACGGTATGTCATCAGAGGTTAATCCTCCTAGGGAACACAAAGAGTTAATATAAAAATTGCATTCCAGAGTTATCCCATCCCACCTGCAACAAAATAACTGGGGCATTTATATACCAACTTTCAATAGTCATTAGTTGAAGGCTACTTGTGGGTCGCACTAGTTCTTCAACACTTGCATGTGGGCAAAGCAAGTTCCAGCAATCAAAAAGTCGTGAAACTCTAAAATGGTGAAACAAAGAAAATAGCCATTAAAATGGTAAAACACAAGCACACAAACAAATACACTAATCTTGTGGCTGTGATTAGATATTACTTTAGTCAGAAGTGCATGTAGAGACTTCTGTTTGCTGCTGCTTTCTTTCACCTTCCAAAATAATCACTTTTTATTCTTCTCCTTTTTTTTAAATAAAAATAAATTCTTAAGTCAGAATTTTCTAGTGGGAGATCCCTGTCCTATTCTACCAGATGTGACAAGAACAATTTTGTAAAATTATTTCTTATCATTCTCCAGCTCAAGTTACCTAGTCCAGGTAGATAGTAGTATTTACCCTTTCAGTACCTACCTGGCATACTGCTGCCTTTGTTTACTGTCTTCCTTACATACACAATATTTTCATTTAAGGTCTAAATCCAGTACCATTTTATTTATATAAACATTCCTGTAATCCCCAGTGATGTCTCATCTGAACCTTTGAAATGCTGCTGTCACTAGAAATAATTTGACATTTAATTCATTCTTTTAATAATCATATATTAAATTATTATCTTGAGTCAGGCAGTGTTTTAAGGCTCAGTTAAAAACCAAAAGATAAATATTTCTGCCTTTAAGAAGTTTATGTTGAAGTAGTAAATAATAAATATAAACAAAATATGTAGTATATTGATGGTGCAACTGCTTTTGGAATTATATATATAAGGAGAAGAGAAGATGTTGGAAAGTGATGGTTTGAAGATTTAAATTGGATAGCCAGTAAAAGGAGTCCTCTATTAGATAGTGACATCTAAGCAAAGATTTGAAAGTAATATTGGTTACTGAGTAAAATTATGTTGATGATGAAATACCATTTCAGGTAGTTGAAGCAGCAAGTAGAAAGGCATTGAGATGGCACATGTACATGGTAAGTTCAGAGAAAAGTAGAGAAAACTGTATGGCTGGAATAAAGTAAGTAAAAGAAAATTATTCCAAAGTGCCTACAAGGGATTGTGTCACTTCTTATAGATAATTGTAAACACTTTGTTTTTTATTCAAATGAGATAAGAAAGCATTCGGGGATTCATTGAAGAGGAATGATATTATGTGATGAATCTTTAACAGGAACACTTTGCTACCTTAAAAACAGATTGCACAGACAGGTTAGGGACACTTACAATAATCTGGATGAATTATAATTGTGTTTTTGAATAGGGCAAATAGCAGTGGAGTGGTGGAAACATGTTTAGATTCTGAGAATAGTTTGAATATGGAAATGTCAGGACATGTGGAAAAAATGAATACAGGGCATGAACAGATGAGAAGAGTACAAGATGACCCCCAGGTTTTGTCCTGAATAAATGGGAAGACAGAATTGTCATTATCTAAGATGGAGACACATACAGGCCTAGCAAGTTTGGAGGGGAAGATTGGGAGATCTTTTTTAGACATGTTAATTTTGAGGTTCTTATTAAACATCCAAGTTGAAATGTTAAATATCAAGTTATGTGTTTATCTCTGAACTTTAGGAGAGTAATATGGCTTAGCAAATATGAATTGGGAGACATAGACCCAATAAGATTATCAAAAGAGAACATGACTGAAAAATTAAGAACATCCAAGAGATAAACCTCAAAGCATTTTAACATTATTGATGAAATGAGATTAATGAGAAAAAAACTAGAAGTGACCAGGAAAAAAAAAAAAAGAAAGCCAGAAATGTATAATGCTATGGGCGTAAAGTAAAGGAATGTTTTAATAAATAGAGGAGGATCATTTCTGTTCAGTACTGCTGAAAAGTTAAATAAAATGTCAACTGAAATGTAACTGTCGGAATGAGCCAAGTGGAGATCATTGCTAACTTTGATAAAAAGTCTCTTTGAAGTAGAAATGTGAGGATAAAGGCCTAAAAGGAATAATTTCAAGAGAGTACGGGAGGAGAGAATTGCCAATAGTAAACCAAGATAACATTTTTTCTATGAAGGAGAAAAAGATAATAAAAATAGCAAGTACACAGATAATTCAGGGGCACACACAAACACACATAAGAGCTAATCAATAACTATTATTAGGAAACTACTAATTATTATTAGTAAATACTAGCAAAACAGCTGTGAACAAAATATAAATACAGGGCTGATTTGGTGTCTGTCTAGTTGGTAACCCTACCTCTTTTTATCAGCGTTTTGTCCCAAAATATGAGAATCTGTTTCACCATCATAAGCCTACCATCTTAACCTTAGATAATTGTTCTTTGTCTATTACTTCTCTACAGAGTTCTAAGTATAGTCCCTAATTCTTATCCTGCCTTTAATTCAAATATAGCTTCTATCACCACCTCAGAATTTCTAAGATATAGGGAATGATTTCTGACACCTTTCAATATTCATTTTATATATCACTTTTTCCCCCAACTGATGCACAGTTGGTAGGCAATGTTTTGTAACAAGTGATACTTCTGGTTTTTTGGACCAAGTTGAAGAGCTGAAAGAAACATGTAATAGATGAGTCAAGAAAATGGGAATATCCTCAAATGAAGACACACAAAATCTGCTGCTGAGTGTTCCAAGAGTTTCCTCTAATCTACATACAGCCATAGCCTAAGCTTTATCATGGATATTATTCTTGATTTTTTTTTAGATTTACCTTATCTCTCCTTACAAAGCAATAATAATATTAAAAAGGTAAACAAAACACAGGGAGGAAAATCCCTTTGAACTAACCTAAACCCTATTCCTTGAATCAAACCAACTAATGCTAACAATGCTTTTATATTTGACTTGCTCTCCTCACCCTTTTATCTGTATTAATACCTCTTATTATATTATTTCTGCAATTTGTCATTATGTTTCTGGTAAGTGAATTATGTTGAGACACATCTTTTATTTTTAATTATTAGTTGGCAAATTATAGATTTATAAATTCATAGTTTTCCACTCTTCAGAACTCATAAACATTTTTATTTGTAGAAACATAGAAGGTATAGATGGCTGTATTTTCAAGTGAGTAAAAAATTATTTATGGCATGTCATAGTATTGTAGCCTGACCTGTTGACCTTCAATATTCATTAGAAATTCATCAGTACCAGACTACCTTCCTTTCTTTGCTTCTTCCTTTTTATCTGATCTATTGGCTTTAGCACAAAAAGACATTTTCTGCAGAAAATCTTTCTAATTAGCTCTTCACCCTCATGATAGTTTCAGAGTAATTCATACAAAATAAAAACCTCACAGTTTATTTTCTGAAAAAATAATGAAAATCTGGAGCTAACTAACAGTGCTATTCTTTGAAAAAAAAAATTACACCCCTTCCCCTTTTTTCACTGGGGACTATAAAAAGAAATAGTTTTCATTTTATTTTATCTGAGACACTTAAAAGTAATAGTACATAATATTTTGAGAGCTCACTATATGCCAGACATTATACTAGTTCCATCAAACTGGTTATTTAATTTAATCCTCTGAACAACTATATTTGTTTGTTAACAATTTTGTGCTCATTGTATAGATAAAAAAACATTAAAGCCTACATCGGTAAGTGCCTTATCTAAAGCCATACAGCAAGTAAATATTAGCATCTAAATGTCTAAATAGTTGGTCTTATATCAGAGCATAAATTTTAAATATTGATGCTGTTGTATAGTAGTATTATGAATACATGTACTATGTGTATTCATATAAATAGAAATCATTAACATATCCTTATAACTATCAGTTTATAATTGATGAAAATTAGTTATCTGTAAACAAACACATGTTTATATTTCAAAAGTGAAGGACTAAAACAAATACCACCCTTGTTTTTTTATCAGCTTCAGCTTGTGTGTAGAAAAGTGTATAGTCAGAGAAAGAAGAGAATAGTATCACTTCAAAAGAAAGGAGGACTACAATTCTTCTAAAATTTATTTTATCTTCATGTTTTTTGTTGTTGTTGTTGTTGTTTTCTCTGAGTTACATGGAACTAAACATCTAACATTTCTAGAATAGGATCCATCTCCATGTTTAATTCTTAAAATCACTGCATTCTTTTCCTACAATATCAAAAGGTAGTAGAAGGAGTACCATCTATTTGACAGCTTTATCAAGAAAACATAATTTACTTTCTCTGTTTCTTACATTCAAAGTTTTGTGAGGGTTTATCTTTTGTGAGATGCTGCTCTTTTCCTACACATTTCTACCAAAAGCATTGAGATACTGGTCAAAATCTTCTAATTCTTAGTTTTTTGAAAAACAAAGTGCGGATAATTCACAATGTTCTTAGTTGTTAGGACAATGTTCTTAGTTGTTAGGAGGCTTTATCACAATAATCTACATATGATACTTTATATTGTGCTATCTGAAGGTAATTGTGTAATAATAACTTCAATATTTATACATCTATGTGTTAAAGATCAGTGTTTAAATGAGTGATTATTTGGAAAAAAATTATTTGAGTGTTTAAATAATAAATAGCTATTTATCACACAAGCATCTTATAGTGATTAGTTTTTATATTTTTTTATGTTTCAATTACAGGTGACATACACTATTATATTAATTTCACATGTACAACATAGTGATTAAACTTTTATATAATTTACAAAGTAAGTGCTCCATAAATCTAATACTCACCAACAATTACACATAGTTATTACAATATTATTGAAAATAGAAACTAACAAACAAAAAGATTTGGGTAATGATCTTTATATCAAACAATATTATTTTTAAAACAAATGCTATAACCAGAGACAAAGAAGGACTCAGTAATCCCACTTTTTGGTATTTATCCAAAGAAACCCAAATCTCTACTTCGGAGAGACAATGCATTTATATATTCATTGCAGTATTATTTACAATGGCCAAGATATAGAGGTTACCTGGGCTTCCATCAATGAAAGAATGAATAAACAAGAGGTGGTACATATGTACAATAAAATATTACTCAGCCATAAAAAAAGAATGAATCTTGAGGGGATTGTGCTGAATGAAGTAAGTCAGAGAGTGAAAGACAAATGTGATATTATTTCAATTTTATGTGGAATCCAAAGAACAAACTAAAATTAATTGCAATACTGGTTTGATGGTGATTAACTTTTTAAAATTTTTCTTGTCTGGGAAGTTCTTTGTTCTTAAATTTTAAACGATAGCTCTGCTGGGTAATCTTAGCATAGGTTCTTGCTTTTTATTATTTCAAATATTTTGTGACAATTTCTTCTGCTTGCAAAATTTCTGTTGAAAATTCAGCTTTCAATCTTAGGGGGGCTCCCTTGTCAGAAACTAACTGCTTTCCTCTTGTTGCTTTAAAGATGCTCTCCTTGTCCTTTAACTTGGGCATTTTAATTACAATGTGTCTTAATGTGAGCCTCTTTGAGTTCATCATGTTTCAACTTTCTCTGCTTCCTGGGCTTCTATATATACTTTCTTTACCAGGTTAGGATCCTTTACCAATATTTCCTCAAACAGGTTTTCAATTCATTCATCTCACTCCTCCTGGTGTCTCTATGATGTGCATGTTGATATCTTTGCTGTTGTTCCAGAAGCCCCTTAGCTTATCCTCATTTTCTGGATTTTTTGTTTGCTGTTCTATACGATAGGGTGTTTTGGGCTGCCTTATCTTCAAAATCACTGTTTAATCTTTTGCTTCATCTAATCTACCCTTAATTACCTCTAATGTGTCCTTAATTTTAATTATGGTATTCTTTATTTCTGATTGGTTCTTTTTTATGTTTTATATCTCAATTTTTGTTTTTTTCTCTCTTGATTAAAGTTTTCACTGAGTTTATCTAATTCTTTCCCTAAGTTCACTGAGTGTCCTTATAACATGTTTAGAACTCTGCATTACATGCCGTAGATTGCTTGTCCTCATTTTGTTTAATTCTGTTTCTGGAGTGTTTCTCCGTTGTTTTATTTGGGACATGTTTCTTTGTCTTCCCATTTTGGCTGCCTCCCTATGTTTGTTTCCAAGTCTCTCAGTCTTAATAGAGTATAGCCTAATATAGTAGATGTCCTGTGGCTCAGTCTCCTTTGTCACCTGAGCTGGGTGCTCCAGATATGTCCCTTATGTGGGTTGTGGATATCTTCCTGTTGTAGTTGAGTCTTGGTTGCTGTTTGAATGTCAGCGAGAGGAATTGATCCTCAGGCTGAATGGTTGTGAGGATAGTGCATGGCTGCAATGGAAGAGCTGTTGTTCAAGGGCTGGTATTATGGAGCAAAAATCACTTTAACAGGGCTCTGGTGCCTGCCCAGTCTGCCCTTTGTGTGTGTTGTTTATGGAGATGGTTGATTTGTGCTCTGGTGTGATCTGAAGCTGGCTACCAGGTTTATTGGTACTAGGGCCTCTTGGGAGAGGCTCTGTTGCAGGCCAAGTTCAGCCACTACCTGTCCCCTGCCTGGGGCCACATTGTATAAAGCTACAAGGTGATCTGCAGATGCTTGCCACTTGTGCTGGGCTTGGAGGTGACTGAGAAAGGTGAAACTCTGAAGAGAGGTAGTTGCTGCTATTGCAGGACATGGCTCTACTGAATAAGATAGATGTATGGGACATGTCTAAGTCAGATATTGCTTGTTTGGAGTTAGGTGAACCCATGAGAGATTTTAGAAGAGTCCACAGCATTAACCACAACAGGCAATTCATAATACAAAACCACCAGAAGTTGCTTACATGGGCCCCCAATTTGGGCGGGTTGAGGTTTCAAGAAATCATTAGGCTAGGCCAGTGGTCGGCAAACCGCAGCTCGCGAGGCGCATGCGGCTCTTTGACTCCTTGGCTGCGGCTCTTCCACGAAATGTTTAGTGCAGGCACGGAATATTATTTATTAACTTGCCTTGTAAAAGACGAGTAAACATTTTTGAAACGCAAGCCTACAGAAAAGAGGCACATTTTTAGAAAGCAACAATAGCACGGATAGTCGCTCGCAAACATGTGTATCATTATCTTCGTCAAATTGCTACCCGCAATTCATGCCTATAATTAAAAACAACAACACACAAACCTGACTTACCATTACTTTCCAAGGAAATGCAAGGCCATTGTTCATATTACTGGAGTATTTGTAGTTTGTTTTTTTTTAAGGATACCTTTTATATTATTTAACTTGTTATATTTTTAAATAAATATTATCTTTATATAAGTATGATACCAAGTTTTATTTAATGTACCATTAGTTAAACTAAGACATATTTAGCAAAGGCAAGCTCAAGAGTATACTTTTAATCCTAATTATTTCCATAAAAATGTTTCTACTAAAGTAAAGCTTAAGTTTAAAAAAAATGGCTCTTTGAATAAACTTCAATTTTGTATTGTTTATATTTGGCTCTTTTGGATGACGAGTTTGTTGACCACTGGGCTAGGCAAATATTGTTAGCCAATTTGATATGCTGCCTGTCTTGGTGGGGAGATGGCTCAACAATGGAACAATTGCTTCTGCCAGCACTTATGTCTGGGAGGAAGCTGACCCTTTAGCTCTTACTCTGAAGGCAAACAATTCAGTTCTCCTCTGTATATGTTTACCTTTCAGGATGCTGCCCCTAGCACTGGAGTTCACAGTGAGTGAGTTATCAGGGAGCAAGTCCATGTGTGAGCCCTTTAAGAGAAATGCCTGAAACTTCAACCTCCCTTTGTCTCCCTCAGCCAGAATTTCCACTGGTTTTTATCAGCCATAATTTATGGGGACTTCTCTTTCTGGTTCTGGAATTCTAGGCTGGGGAGCCTGGTGTGAGACTGGACATCTCATATTCAGGGGGTAACTCTGTTGCCAACGTATCCCTCCTAATTTTTAACTGTCATATATGGATGTGGGACCAGCTTGTTTATTATATCCACCCCTATTACCAGTCTTGACATCACTTTTTCTGTATATCCTTAGAGGACTTATGTTCAGCTAAACTTTGGCAGTTCTCAATGATGGTTATTCTGTAGTTTAGTTGTAATTTTAATGTGGCTATGAGAGGAGGCAAGCATAGCATTTACCTCCTCTGCCATTGTGATTGGAAACTTGATTAAACTATTAAACATTTATAATACAACAATGTCTTGAGAAAAAAGGAAGTCCTGATTTTAATGACATAGTTATCTAGTTTTTTAAAAATGGATTAAGATGGCTTCTAGCACTTGTGTTATTAATTATAAGTCATATAATATAAATATTTGGAAGTTGGAGCTTAAGTAGCAATTACTCATATATTTCTTATTCAGTTATAGCTTTTGATCTGTGAGAGCTAGCAAGTAAAATTGAGAAAAAAAAAAGGTCAAATTTATAAGCCACTGGTGTTGTGAATCTTGATACAGCCTCAAAGAAAGTATTTTAGGGTGCTGAGGTCATGAATAAAGAGCATCTAATTATTAACACTGGACAAAATTTATTTTTTTGCTCAAGGAAAAAAATTTCTTTAGTTTGGAAGAATTTAGAGAGCTATCATAAAGTAGTGGTTAAAAGTTTGAATACTGCAGTTCATAGGTTTTGGAATTAAATTGCTACTCTAGCTTTTCCTTCCTAGTTGTACGCTCTTGAGTACATTAGTTCACTATTCTCAGTCTTGGTGTGATGATAAACAGAGCTAGTTCATAGAGATGAGACACAACAAATAGCACAGCATTTTGTATAGTTCATGGTCTTGGGCAGTCTTTCATATTTTATTTATTATGATGATGATTATTATCATGATTCACAAGATCATATTACCTCAGAAAAGGCTGGACAGCACCCAATAAAATGAGATAGAGCAGACTGATCATTGTTGGAGCTTGAGTCTAGGTTGTTAAAATGAAGAGATGTTCTGACACAGAGGAGCATTTATATTCAGTGGAGATGCATAGTGGAGGTCTCTGGTATATTATAAATTTTAATAGGCTATAGAACTAGACTGCAGGATCAAACACAAACAAGCAGCTTGAAGGGAATGATATTGGTTCAATCTTACATTGCAAAATCATTAATTGACTGATATAAAATTATAGTATCATCTGTAAAAGCAAATTTTATAAAGCCAGGTAAAGAGTTGGGCAGCATTAAAAACATACAAGTAGTAGAAGCCTTGGTATCGATATAGAATATAATCAAAGAATTCTCATTCCTTGGTTAAGACTATAAAACTTAGACACTTTTATTTTGTTTGGCTTCCCCCAGCATCAAACCCAGAGAGAATGAACCAAATACAAATAATTTATTTGGAAGGGGTTGTAAACACAGGTAGAAAAGTACAGGATTTAAAGAAAGAAAAAAAGAAAAAAAAACAAAAAAAGAAAGAAAGAAAGAAAAGAAAGAAAGGAAAGAAAGAAGGAAAGAAAGAAAGAAAATGAAGGTAGCTGGTACAGCATTCTATAAGCCAGCCATATTGTGGGCAACTGGACTTTAACCCCATAAAAAAATTATTAAAATTTACCTTCTTCAAGAATTTTTTTTAAGTAAAGAAAGAAATATAGAAATAGAAATGTAAATCTATTAATTATTTTCAAAATCAAAGGAATTAAATACAAAATTCTACCAGTTACTTGTTGAACACTGCTGGTAAAAAAATAAATAAATAAAAAGGAAATAACTTACCTTGTCTTCAGAGGAAACTCTAAGGCAAAAAGATATATGGGGAAGCCAAGATGGCTCAGTGGGTTAAGTACTCACTTCGCAGTTCTGAGGACCAAGGATCAAATCCCAACCCCGGCCCGTATGTACCTTTATGATAAAATGACCAGACATCCTGTTTTTGGTGGGACAGTCCCAATTTTTAACAATTTGTCCCGCATCCTGCGGCATTTTAAAAAAGTCCCGATTTTTGGAAAGAATGCACGACAAGCTAGGGAGCGGCGGGAGATAGACCAAATTTTAAATGAAGAACCCCCCCCCCCCCCCCCCCACCGGTCAATGGTGTCCCACTTTACCAATGTTAAAATCTGGTCACCTTACATGATGAACTGGGTGTGCTTCCCATGGGAGAGGCCCCCAGGTTAGTACTTGCCACTCCTCCCCCGGGTTAAGCCCTGGCTCAAAGGGGCATGCCTCCCATGTGGGAGGCCCCCAGTTTAGCCCCAGGCTCTAGGGTGGTGCTTCCCAGGTGGGAGGCCTTCAGTCCAGTTCCAGCCCTGCATGGCCCCCGTCCACCAGTGTGGAACAAAACCAGGTTGAAAACCGATGACATACAACTATGGGGACTGCTCTGGGCCCTCCCCATTCTCTCTGTCTCTCTTTGTCACTGTCAAAAATAATAAATTAACTCTTTAAAAACATAAACATACCTGCTGAAAGGTGCTTAGGCCTGCAATATACAGAATAAAGAATCATAGTATCTAAGAAATTGTCTCCCTACTTCACCCCCCCCACACACAGGTATCACATTGAACCTCCTTTCAACCACAAATCCACTGTTCACATAGTTTTTCACTTTTCCTATTCTGTACCTCACACTTTGTTACATTATCTCAAGTCCTGTGGCAAAACAGCATTTTCTGCATTTTTGCAATGTTTTATCTGAAACTCATGAGACAAGGTAATTTTTGATATACTTAATAATCGTTTTTACTTTTAAGAAGATAATACAGTCAATATTTTCTATGTTTAACACTCCAAATGAGGTTTGTGGCAGCACTCCATAAGCAAATATATCAATATTTCTGTTGTTACATGAATGAATGTTTACATTAAGATAATAAGTAAGTGAAGACAATAAATAGTCTCACAAAAATTCAGCTCAGGATTGTGCTTCGATGTAACTTGGCTGGGCACCTTGTGGAACTAACTCTAGAAAAGAACCCCAGCTCCTGGAATGTTTTCTTACCTATAGAATTAAAAATGCAGGTGAGAAGGAAACATCTAGGTGACCATGAAACAACGAAATTTTCAGAGGAAAAGAAAGTGGCCTCACTAGGAAGGGTGGGAGGAGGCCCTGAAACTTTCATCAGGTGCTACTAGTTTTTTCTTCCATTAACACAGATCTGCTGATATGGCTTTTTGACAAGATACCAAAAAGAAGCTAGGAAATGAGATTTAATGGATATACATAATTAGTTTATCAGATGCCAACTTAGAAAATTTTTTTTTTATTTCAAAGCAGAGTTTTGGAATTTTTGGATGTTGATAAGTGTTAACTAGACACAAGTATTGTATTAAACTTGACATTTCCCCTCATAGAACATCTAAAACTTTAGTTCTTGCTCTTTTTCTCTCTCTCAGAACACAGAACTCTGGAATCCACCGAGGTAATATCTTGATAACTATATAACTCAACCTTTTAAAATAATTGGGCCCTTCCTCTACTACACCTTTAGACAACTTTTTTCTACTTGCCCACCACCATAATGTTTAATACCAAGACATAATGTATATCTGTTGACATACTGTGACTTCCTAGAGGACTGCACATCATTATAATATTTAACATACAGGAGACTCTCAGCTAACCAATGCCCATGGAGATTGGTAGATATTGGATATATGTAGTTTTTGGTGGCTTGAGAATTAATATTAAAAATAGGTCTAATACTATATCCCAGACTAAACCATACCATCTGATACCATAAACTCTGTATTGCTTTGATATTAATATTAAAATACAATAATTAAAAAATTAAGGCAAATGACAAACTTCACTTAAATGTTTTGTTTTTTTTTTTAAGATTTATTTTTATTGTTTTTGACAGAGAGAGAAATACAGAGACAGAAACAGAAAGAAGGGGGAGGGCCCAGAGCAGTCTCCATAGTTGCACATCATTGGTTTGTCCACATAGTTTCATTCCACAGGTGGGCGAGAGGCTGCACAGGGCAGGAACTGGGCCGGTGTCTAACCATGGTGAGAACCGAACTGGGGGCACTCCCCACCCAGTTCAGCATATGGGTCCACACAGGCCGGGTCCAGGACTTGGTCCTCAGTCCCCAGGGCTGCAAAGTGAGCACTGCTTAACCCACTGAGCCATCCCAGCTTTCCCAAACTTCACTTAATAAAGCACAGTTGGGGAACCCGGAATGGCTCAGTGGGTTAAGAGTCAAAATGGTGCTGCTAATCTTTTTTGATATCAGAGGGATTGTCCATTATGAATTTGTACCAACTGAACAGTCAACCAAGTTGACTGCTTGGAAGTGTTGAAATGGTTGTGTAAAAAAGTTAGGAAAAAAAACAACTTGAACTTTTCACCAGCAACTCATGGCTGTTGCGTCACAATATACCAGCTCACACGGCACTGTGTGTGAGGAAGTTTTTAGCCAGTAAACAAGTAACTGTATTGAAACACCCTTCCTACTCATCTGATCTGGTGCCAAATGACCTCTTCTTTACCTGATAATAAAGAAAATATTGAAAAAAAGACATTTTGATTACATTCAGGACATCAAGGATAATACAATAATGGCTCTGATGGCCATTTCAGAAGAAGAGTTCCAGAATTGCTTTGAAGGGTGGATTCAGTGCTGGCATTAATGCGTAGCTTCCCAAAGGAACTACTTTAAAGGTGACCATAGTGATAGTCATCAATGGGGTACCTAGCATTTTTTCTAAGGGAAGGTTGGGAACTTAATTGTCAGACCTCATATACTTAAAACTGTTACAATAAAGATAAAGCGTTTACTGAGTAGACATCACATGAGAATTATCAGAATCTGATAATGTAGTTAGGACAAGATCAGGAGAAGATGATGTGGATGGTTTTGAATTTACATCAGTAGATAATACTATACTGGCAAAGTTACATGCAGTTTTCTTGAAAAATGAACAAATATCAGCTTGTCTTCAAGTCCTATGCTTCTCACACAAATTCAGGTTTTGCATGTTGTATAGCTGCATAACATGTTGAGAAGTGAAGAACAGTTGCTATTCTCCAAAAGATACTACAGTTTCAAATGTTACAGTAACCTTCTCTCAGGATATGTTTCACATCACCCCCCTTGTCATCATTCTCTTGCTCTTCTGTAACAATCATTTTTCCATGATTTACAACAGCTTCTATGAGTTCTTGTATATTATGTGTGTGAGTTACTGGAATAGCTTCATCCATAGCAAGCCAGTCACCAAGTTCATTCAAGACAAATTTATTTTGTTATTAGCAGAGTCATTTAACAGACTTTATCATAAATTCTGCTACTGGCCACTGCACTAGTTACTGGGCGTACAGCACAGCACAGTGCATGGCATACCAAATTTAAATTTACATTTTCACTAGAAATTGATTTTATTTAAATTTTTAATAAAAATATATATTTTTATTTTTTTGCTGGTTGCTTGAGAGTGCTTATTACTTTAGTTCTGGTTAACAAAGAATCTACTCTATTTTGTTCTCCCCTCAAATAGTTTTTATTTCTTTAGAAATTATATCACACACAGAAAAAAAAATGCATCCTTAAGACAGAGAATATAAATCATACCGATGCAAAAACATGAAAAAAACTCATTTATTGTCAATGTAATATATTTCAATAATTACATTTATCATGTTAACTGTGTTTGTCTTAGATCTCTTAATACTTTAGTGGTTACCTGAAGGTAAGGGGGGCAGGATTTGGGAGTGGAGGGAGGGGAGCCAAATATATTATGATGTAAACAAAACTGATTTTGCGTGGTGAACATATAATGTAACACATAGGTGAAGTACTATAAAATTGTATACCTGGAACCTATGTAACTTTTACTAACCAATGTCAACCCAATAATTTTAATAATTAAAAAAGTTTATGAAATAATTTTTAAAGTAAAAATAAAAAAGATGAATCTTTAAAGAACAAAATGAATTTAAATTAGCTGTGGATATGAAGAATGGTCATAAATACTCATTATTAAAATGAGAGCATAGTTCTGTTAACAGAAAATTGTACATAAAATCAATGCAGTTTTTTGGGGAGGACATTAAGTACTTTAAAACTTTTATTATTTTACATTTTATACATTGAAATTTTCTACCACAACTAATATTTTGTAAAGTTTGATGTTAAAATGAGAGACTAAGTAGATTTTTTTATTCAGAAAGCTGATAGACTGTAAGGTGAAAATTTGCTAGAAAATAAAGTAAAAATCCCAAAGTCTGTCAACATGACCCTAATACCAAAACCGTGAAAGGACCATAGACCATAGAAGATTATAGACCAATATCTCTGATGAACACTGATGCAAAAAATCCTAAACAAAATATTAACAAATAGAATACAACATTGCATTAAAAAGATTATTCACCACTATCAAGTGGGATCCATCCCAGGGGCATAAAGATGGTTCAACATATGCAAATCAATCAATGTAAGACAGCATATAAAAACAAAACAAAATGATAAAAACCAAATGATTATTTCAATTGATGCCAAAAAAGCATTTAACAAGACACAACGTCTATTTATGATCAAAACACTGAATAAAATGGAAATTGAATGAAAGTACCTCAACATAGTAGAAGTCATAAATGGCATACCCTCAGTTAATATTATACTGAATGGAGAAAAAACTAAGGCCTAGTCTCTTAAAATCACAAACGAGACAGGGATGTCCCCTGTCACCACTGCTAGTCAATATAGTATTTATTCCAATAGTATTGGAAGTTCTAGCCAGAGCAATCAGGAAAAAGAAAGGAATAAAAGGTACCTGAATTGGGAGAGAAGAAGTCAAAATGTCACTATTTGCAGATAACATGATTATATAAAAACTCTAAACTACCAGAATTCTATTAGAAACAATATAGAAATATAATAAAGTTACAGGATACAAAATCAATGTACAAAAATTAACTGCATTTTTATATGCCAACATCAAAACAACAGAGGGATAAAAATGAGAAAATCCATAACTTTTGCAATCTCAACAAAAAGAAAAAAAATACTTAGGAATAAATTTAGCACAGAATGTGAAAATTATAAGATATTATTAAAAGAAACTGAAGAAGATATAAAGAAATGGAAAGATATTCTGTGTTCATTGATTGGAAAAACCAACATAGTTAGAATAGCCATATTACCCAAAGCAATATACGGATTCAATGCAATTCCCATCATAATCGTACAGACAATCTTTCAAGAAATATATATTTAAAAAATATTACATTCATATAAAGCCACAAAGACCTAGAATCAACAAAGCTATCCTAATAGAAAAGAATAAAGTTGGAGGCATCACACTCACCATTTTCAATCCATACTACAAAGCCTCAATAATCAAAACAGCTTGGTGCTGGCAGAAAAATGGATATATAGACCAAGGGAACAGAATTGAAAACTCAGAAATAAGCCCACACATTATTTTCCACAAAGGAGTGAAAAATATACAGTGGGGAGAAGAAAGCCTCTTCAGTAAATGGTGCTGGGAAAATTAGAAAACCACATGCAAAAGAATGAATCTGAACTGCAATCTGCCATCCATATGCCAAAATAAACTCAAAATGGATTAACGACATCCAAATGAGACCTGATCTAATAAATTGTATAGACAAAAATATTGGTACCAGACTTATAGCCCTTCGGTTCAGGGAGGACTTTCTGAACCTGATCTCAAAGGGAAGGGAAGTAAAAGCAAAAATAAATTGAATGGGACTCTATTAAAATAAAAAGCTTCTTCACAGCAAAGGTAACCATCAACAAAGCAAAAAGGCAACCAACCAATTGGGAGAAAATATTGGCAAACAATATCTCTGATAAGGGGCTAATATTTAAAACAGGTAAAGAACTATACATCTCAACAACAACAAAAAACAAGCAATCCAGTTAAAAAATGGGCAGAGGACCTAAACAGACACTCTTGAAGACTTACAAATGGCCAACAGACATGAAAAATGCTGAACTTCACTAGCTATTAGGGAGATGCAATTCAAAATCACAATGAGATACCACCTCATGCCTGCTAGAATGGCAATAATCAACAAAACAAGGAACAACAAGTGCTAGAGAGACTGGAGGAAAAGGGACCCTCATACACTTCTGGTGGGAATGTAAATTGGTACAGCCACTATGGGAGTCAGAATAGAGATTATTCAGAAAATTGGGCAGAAAGCTACTCAATGTCTAAACAATCCCTCTTTTGGGTATCTACTAAAAACAAACAAACAAAAAAATACTTAAAAACCTAATTTGTAAAAACATACGTACCAAGTTCTTTGCAGCACTGTCCACAGTGGCCAAGTCATGGAAAAAAACAAAGTGCCTCTTGATAGATGAATAGATAAAAAGGCTGTCGTTCATATATATGCTGGAATATTAATCAATAAGAAAAGATGGATTTCTGCCATTTGCAACAGCGTGGATAGAACTTGAGATCATCATGCTAAGTGAAATAAGCCAGACATAAAAAGCTAAGAATCACATGACTTTACTCATATGTAGAATATAAAACTGAAAGCAACAACAACAAAAAATATTATGGACACAATCAATAGTTTGGTGGTTACCTGAGGATAAGGAAGGAAGGGGTGGGAAAGGAGGGTGGGAGAGCTAAATATATAATAATGAAAAGAAAACTGAACCTGTGTAATTTTCACTAACCAATGTAACCCTAATTTAACAATACAAAAAGGTCATGAAATCTGAAACCAAAGTTTTGCTAGGAACTGAAATGTTATAGAAAAATTGCTGAACTTGAACTTAGAAGATGTGGTTCAAGGTATGATTTGATCATCTTGCTATGTCTTTTCTTCTACAATCACTCTTTCTTTTGTTTATAAAATTGGACTTATAATTACTTCAAAGTGCATTTATTGAACTGAAATGAGGTGATCTATAATATTTTTTTAAATAAATTATAAAGTGTAAAATATATAGTAATTGAATTATTTCAAGAATTAATAATTAGAGCTGTGTCCAGTGTAATTTGAAATATAGAAACAAATTCTGAGCAGTAAAGGCACATACATGAGCCTTCTCCCTCTTGTCTTTGCCAATTTTCTGGTTTGTTTATACTTCTAAAATTTTGTATTTGATTTTACTTAAAATAATGACTTATCCATTCTTAGGAATTACCTGGCAAATGTGTAAACTTCTATGTTTTAATTAATAAAATTTTGTTGACTGAAGAAACTTTAGAGAGAATTGATTCTATCTTAAAATATTAAATTCATTAAGAATATTTCTGCTTATGTTAGCAGACCTCAATAGTAGCAAGTTTTATTATTAGAAAAAAAAAACTGGTTAACTTATTTACCATTTTCTCAATCAACCAAATATCTAATGCATCTCTTCTCATTGAGAATCTTTAAGTTCTTTTTTATTATCCTGAAATTTTAAATTGAAAAAATACTGCTTTATGGTAGTGTGTGCTCTCTTTCTTTTGAACTGTTATAACATTCCTGTATCATAATACTTTCTCACTGTATCATAATGGTTTGTTTACTTTTCTATTTCTTTCATTAGACAGAGTGCCTCGAAGAAAACATTTTCCTTCCAGTCTGCAGCGAGTGCTTGTTAATAGTCAGTAACATTTGAATTAAGCCATACTGTATACCTTGCTACCTCATGTCTTAAATGACATTTTGTTAAAGTAATAAGTACATGTTTTTATTTCACAAGTGTATTGAAAATTCCTTGAAATATACACTATAACCTTATTCCTGTATTGTCATGGAGTGAATAAAATATCTGGGAGTTGAGTTCTGAATGACAATAGAGATAATTGCCATTGTTTCTTCACGGTACCATTGCAACATTTTTAGTTTCCTTATAATCAATTTCCTGATAATCCAGATCTAACAGCCTCCAAAACATCTAAGCCAAATGAAGGGGGGGTAGTGTGGGGGAGTAAAGAAAATAGTGAGACAGAAAAACAAAAAAGGACCAAGTGAGCTAATGCTTTTGGAAAGCAATAGATTATAACATATATATGCCTGTGGGGTGGTGGGACAACAAGATGTTGTTTTGCCATATTTTCAAATAATTATAGTTAACAAGATAGAAGTCATACACTTGCACCTTCTGAAAAGGTACAAGAAAAACACCAGAAAAAAAAAAAAGGAAAATGTGTGTATAAAGCACTGAAAGCCGTCTCACGTCAATATGAACCAGAACAGTCTGAGGGTAGACACATAGAACCATAATCAAATTATAAAGACATAGATGGAGTTATCATTAGTTGTGTTATAAAAGTTCAGTTCTGAGTTCTGATTCAGCATGTCAAGAGCTTGAAAATCACCACTTTGTTTAACAACAGTAAAAATTTGAAGACTAAAAAGAATCAACATTTCTTGTATCCATAACAGAGGGGAGGATAAATGGCAAATTATTTCAACCATGGTTGAAGAGTTAGGTGAATAAAGGAAGGTACAGCTTAACAGAACAAAGACTCAAGAGTGGAAACTGCCATGGGCATATGTATTAGGGCAGAATAACCTAAATTGTAATGATGAATTTCTGGAGGTTCAATGTAGACTACTCTGAGAGATAAAAATTCCAGGGGACCCAGTCATATAAAAGAGCTCTCACATTTTAGTGAGATTTATTTTCAGAAGCTCAAACAAGTTCCCATAGTAAAGAAAAATTACTTCTGCTTGTTGCAGGTACAAGGGAAAGGGAAATATTTTGAAACACATCAGAGCACTCTGTTCTTCTTAACAAGGCCCACCCTCAGGAAATAGCAGTTAACTAGCTTAATTTGCTACACTATTTATTATCAGAGCTTAACTGAACTTGGGGAAGGTAAATACCCAATTGCAGCCCATACCAGCCATGCTGTCTCACATAAGAGGAAAGAGAAAGCTGACAAAACTGTAAAGTCCACAGTCCAGAGGCATAAGCTTGCTAAAAGACTGATATTTAAACATAAGGCTAGAGAACATGCCCCCTCCCACTATAACCTCTTAAAGGTCTATTTACAACAGTTTCCTTTACCTAGTATATCATATATAACTATTGAGATAAAATGATAAAACTTACTAAAAGTCAAAAACACAATTTGAAAGATAGATCAAGCATTAGAACCAGAGAAGGCAAGAATAGTGGAATTATCACACCAGAATTTTAAAACAACTATTATTAATACAGTAAGAGATATAATGAATACAGTAAACAACACGCAAGAACAGATGGATAACATAAAAACAGAGTTGGAAATACTAAGAAAGAACCAAACAGAAATGCTTGAGGTAAAAAAACACTAACAGAGATAGAAAACTCTTTTGCTGGATGCATTATTCAGTGTTCTCCACAGAAGCAGAACCAATAAAATATAGAGAGATGTGTATAAGGGGAGATTTATTATAGAAATTGGCTCATGTGGTTGTAGAGATCAAGAAATTATGCAATCTGCCTTTTGCAAGCTAGAGAACCATGAAAGCCAGTGAGTGATAGATAGATAGATAGATAGATAGATAGATAGATAGATAGATAGATAGATAGATAGATGATAGATAGATAGGACTAGGCTCTGAAAGGCCATTGGTATAAATTCTAGAGCATGGGTGTGCAATCTTTTGGCTTCACTGGACCACATTGAAAGATTTCTCTTGGGCTAACAATAAAATACATTGATACTAACAATAGCAAATGAGCTAAAAAAATTGCAAAAAAATCAAAGTCTCATAATGTTTTCAGAAAGTTTATGAATTCAAAGCCTAGGCTGCATGTGGCCTGTGGGCTGTGGGTTGGATAAGCCCTTTCAAGAGTGTTGTAAGGCCCAAGAACCATGAGCTTTTCTGTCCAAAGACAGAAGAACATTGATATTCTAGTTCAAGAAGAGAGAGAAAATACTTGCCCCTTTTGGCCTCTTTTTTTGTTTGATTTAAGCCCTTAACTGATTGTATAATGCAGCCCCAAATGGTGAAGGTGAATCTTCATTAGTTAGTCAACTGATTCAAATGCTAATTTCTGTCAGAAACACTCTCAAAGACACCCCTACATACCCCAAATGTTTTACTAGTTATCTGTGCATCCTTTAGTCCAGTCAACTAATAGACTGAATATTGCTGAGGAGTCTATAAGCTTGAGGAGATATCAATAGAAACTTAGAGAACTGAAAATCTAAGAGAACAGGCTAAGAGAACAAACATCGAAAATTAGTAAACAATCAGAATAGCCAAAGACTATGGGACAAAATGTGCAACATATGCGTAATGGAAATACCAGATAAAAAAGAAAGGAAGAAAAGAACATAAAAAGTGTTTAACAAAATATTGACAGAATTTTTCCAAACTAATGTGAAACATCAAAACCACAGATCCAGCAAGCTCAGAGAACACCAAAGAGAATGCATTTCAAGAACATTAAAACTAGGCATATCATTTTCCAACTACCTAAAATCAAAGATAATGAAAAATTATTCTGAAAGAAGCTACTGGCAAAAATCACCTTAGTACCTGTAGAAGAGCAAATATAGAAGTTATATCCAACTTCTCAGAAACCATGAAAGCAAGAACAGAGTACGGTGAAATAGTTAAAATGTTGAAGAAAAAATGCTACCAACCTAGAATGGCAAACCCTGTGAAATTGTTTTGGTGAAGAAGAAATATATACTTATTTTAACAAACAAACATTGATATAATTTGTTGGGACAGTGTTTCCCCGAAAGTAAGACATCCCCCGAAAATAAGACCTACTTACAGTTTTTCCTCTTGCTGAAATACGTATAAATAAAGCCCCCACCCCCGCTGAAAATAAGACCTAGCACATCTTTGGGAGCAAAAATTAATATAAGACACTGTCTTATTTTCGGGGAAACAGGGTAAGACACTGTCTTATTTTCGGGGAAATGGGGTGTAAGACACAGTCTTATTTTCGGGGAAACAGGGTAGTAGACCTGTCTATGAAGCCAACATTACTATCATACCAAAACTAGAAAGAAGAGGACAGAAAATGGAAATTACAGAATATCGCTCATAAACACAGATACAATTATCCTCAACAGAGTATTAAAAAATCAAATCCAACTATGTGTAAGAAAATTATACACTCTGGCCAACCAGTATTTAGCCCAGGTATGCAAAGGTGGTCCAACATTAAAAAATGAATAAATGTAACCCATTACAGTAACAGACTAAAAAAGAATAGTATTCAGCACTAGAAATAAATGAACTATCAAGCAATGAAAAGACAAGAAGGAATTTTAAATGCAGATTACTAAATGAAAAGTCATTCTGAAAAGGCTACATACTGTATAAATTCAACTATATGACATTGTGGAAACAAAAAGACCAGTGGTATCCAGGGTCTGGGAGATAGTGGGAGAAATGACTAGGAGAATAGAAACCAGAGAATCCTTAGGACTGTAAAAAAATCTATATGATAGTATAATGGTGGAAAGATATGTCATTATATAATTGTACAAACCCATACAATGTACAACTTCAGATATGAACTCTAAAGTAAACTATGGAATTTCAGTGATTATGATGTCAATGTAGATTCATTATTTGTAAGACATGTACCATCCTAGTGAAAGATATTGATGATTGGGGAAGTTACATATATGTGATATCGGAGGGTATGTGGGACATGTTTATACCTTCTCCTCAGTTTCTCTCTAAAACTAAAACTGTTCCAAAAAATAGATTCTTAAAAATTAAAACTATAGATCATAGTTTTAATTTATTTTTCAGTTATGTTATAAAATACATTTCTTATCATAGATCACATATAGCCATGATTATTTTGAAATATACAAATAGTTTTCATATATGTTATTGGTGAATCTATAATAGTTCAGATGATTAATGGGGGTTTAATTTATAAATTTATTACTGTTTGGAAACATTTGAGTGGAGTGGCTTCTGCTCTCGTACTCAACCCAATGTTCAAGGAGACGCCTGTGAATTTATTTCTATTACATAAGTAGCCTAGCTGTTCTTAATAATATGTTTTTCTCCTCCCCTTAGCATGCTTCTAAACTAGTCAACCTGCCATTATTTGATGTAAGCTAAAGAAGGGTTAGATACTTTTCTAAGAAAAAAACTTAAACCTGAACTATTAAACTAGTTATTCAACTTTTGGTACTATTCTTCATATGATAGTAAATAATGATGACTAGGTGGTGAGCTCTCTTTCTTTCAAACTATTTGGGTTCAGATTAGAGTGAGAATTAATTTTTAATCCTTACTTCTACTCTGTAAGGTAAAGTGGGTAGACCTAAGTGTTTCTGGGTATTTGCCTAGCTCAAAATTTATATAAACTTATGGCAGAAACAGAGAAAATGGGTCGAATTCTATCTAATAAGATCTAAAGATATTGATAATTAAGAATTATCAGGACATAAGTTTTAAATTTCTATTAATAATACCAGTGTGGGTATGCCAGGATGACACAGCAGATTGACTGCTTGTCTTGCAGGCCCAGGGTCCTAGTGTTATGCCTGGCCCTGACTTATGCAGACCCATAAGCTCAACTGGGGTGTGCCTCCAGTTCAGTTCTCATGGAGGCAAGTCTCCTTTGTGGGAGGCCCCCGGTTTGGCTCCCATCCTGGGCATGCTTTCCATTTAGGAGGCCTCAAACTACAGGGACATGTCTCCCATATGGGAAGCCCCTGGCCCAGTTTCTGCTCTTCATAGACCCACACCTACCTGTGGAGTGAAACTATATTGAAAACTAATGATGTGCAGCTATGAAGACTGCACTGTGCCCTCCCCCTCTCTTTGTCTCTGTTTCTCTGTCTCTCTCTCTCAAAAACAACTAAAAAATATTTTTAAAAATAATAGTATCAGTGTGCAAAATAACAGAAAAATGTAGTAATTTTAAAAGTATATTAAAATAGGTATTCAATAGCCACAATGTAGGTAATTATTACCGGTAAGTGAAAAAGCAATACAAGCTTTTATTTTTTTTCAAACAGGGCCACAAAAAAGGGATAGTTAATGGTTAAAAATAGCTAGTAGACTTGAATAAAATAAGAGCTAGTGATTTAATTCAAATTCATATTATTTTAATGTTATCATAGACTTTTCAACAAACCATAGAATCAAGGACACACTGAATAACACATTTGGACAGAACTGTGAAGGATATCTACTGTGAGATTTATTACTGGTAGAACCTTTCATTATTTTTTTTGGTTTTTTTTCTTCCTTCTCTATTCCTTTATTCAATCAGGACAATTAATATTTTGTATGTATTGAGTTACTTTGCCATTTTGTAATGGCTATATCTTTAAACTCAAATTAACAGTTACCACTTCAGTCTTCTTTGTCTTGTTTAAGAAAGCATGCTTTTTAATTAATTTCGTACCAGTACCTTAAACATGTCATCTGATTTTCAACATGAATTTTTTGTTTGTCAGCGTGAATAAAAACATTGCACTTCCTCATTGTTTTATTTTGATTGTCATAATAAATTCTGCATGTTAATGTGCTTTCTAAAGTGTAGAAGCAATGTATTATTTGTATTATCACTGAATTTAGATGGAGCAATTTTTTGTGTTTTATGCTCATTTTTTTTTTCACATGGTCAATTCAGAATTTAGAACTAGACTGGCTGCTCTCCAAGACATCATTAGTGGTGACCTTGTCACTTAATGTATACTCTATACCTCATTTGTACCATGGTTGAAAATGGCAGAAAGCCAGTGCAAGTGAAGCATTGAAAACCAGGGTAAAGATAGGCAGGTGCAGACCTTATTTCCCAATGTCTGTTAAAATAATGCTAAGATCTCCACCTTACTGCATCTATTTCATTATTTTTGGCCAGATCTATCTGAAAGTGTTTTACAAATATTTTCCCAAAACTTTTCATGCTCTGAATTACCTTTTTTTTTTCAAATTTTTTATTTTAAATATTTACCATTTCAGGCATCAAATAATAATAGGAACATTCTGATTCAGTAACATAAATTTAAATTTTTCACCACTTAAAAAAAGAAAAGAAAAAAAAAAAAAGAAATGAATGAGTGTCCATAAGTAAACTAGGATGCTTCTTAATACACTTTTATAGGACTGCTTTAGCCTTAATAAATTTTTATAGTATTATTTTGGCTATTTGTGGTTTTATGTGATTCCATAAAAATCTGATTTTTTTTGTTTTAGTTGTTCAAATAAAATGTTATTGGGGATTTTGTTTGAGATTGCTTTAAATCTGAATGTTGCTTTTAGTAATATGGCAATTTTTCCAATCTAAGAACACAGAATATCTTTCAATTTCTTTGTGTCTTCTTCAATTCCTTTTAATAATATCTTATAGTTTTCAGTGTATAGCTCCTTTACATTCTTTGTTAGGTTTATTCCTAGGTATTTTATTCTTTTTATTGCAATTGCAAAAGGTATTGTTTTACTAATTTCCTTTTCTGAAATTTTATTGTTATTATGTAGAAATGCAATGGGTTTTTGTAAATTGATTTTGTGTCCTGCAGCTTTACTGTATTTGTTTATTGTTTCTAATAATCATTAGGTGGCGACTTTAGGATTTTATATATAAAAAATCATATCATCTGCAAAGAGTGACAGTTTTACTTCATTACCAATTTGAAGCCTTTTGTTTCCTCTCCTTGACTGATTGCTCTGGCTAGGATTTCTAGGACTATGTTAAATAACAGTGGTGACAGGGAGCATCCTTGTCTTGTTTCTGATTTTAGAAAAAAAATGTTTTAGTTTTTAACTATTCAGTATGATATTAGCTAAGGGTTTGTCATATATGATCTTTATTATGTTGAAGTACTTTTCTATACTCAACTAATGTTTTGGTCACAAATGCAATCCTGAAAACCAAACAAATAAAAAACAAGGCTGAAGGTATCACATTCACAGTCTTCAATTTAAACTACAAAAGAAGGGGAAGCCGGGATTGCTCAGTGGGTTAAGCGCTCACTTTGCAGCACCGGGGACCAGGGATCGAATCCCGGCCTCGGCCCATGTGGAACCATGTGCTGAACTGGGAGCTCCCCCAGTTCAGTTCTCTCTCTGTTTCTGTCTCTCTCTCTCTCTCTCTCTCTCTCTGTCAAAAATAAAAATAAATAAATAAACATATATATTGAATTTGGTAAAAATATGTTCATTGATATGTGAAATAAAAATAAAGTTTTAAACTACAAAAGAAGAGTAATCAAAACAGCATGGCAAAAACAAATAAACAAACAACAACAACAACAAAACAGATACACAGACCAGTGGAGCAGAATTGAGAACAAAGAAATAAACTCACATATATATATAAGCAGATAATTTTTCACAAAGGAGCCAAAAATGTCCAATGGAGAAAAAAAAAAAAAAAAAAAAAAAAAAAAAAAAAAAAAAAAAAAAAAAAAAAAAAAAAAAAAAAAAAAAAAAAAAAAAAAAAAAAAAACCACTCTGGAAAAAAAAAAAAAAAAAAAAAGAATGGGACAGGGAAAATTGAAAAGTCAAAGTGCAAAAGAATAAATCTAGACTGTGATCTATCACCATCTAACAAAATTTATTCAAAATGAATCAAAGACCTGCACATAAGGCCTGAAAAAATAAATTGCATAGAAGAAAACATCGGTACTAACCTTTAGGACCTTGGGTTCAGGAAATAGTTTATGAATTTGACCTCAAAGGTAATAAAAGTAAAAGCAAAAATAAATGGGGATACGAGGTTTGACAATTAAGTTTGCAAACTTGCCACCATGCACTTACATTTGCAGCATTGTACAAACATCTCAGTAAGGTTTCATAAGCTTGGTATATCAATATCTCATAGCTATGATCTTGTTGACATATGGTGGTGTTTTGCTGAGTGGCATTGACTATTGTAGTGTGTTTTTGTGTGTGGTCATGGAAATGTCAGAGCTTGAATTAGAGCAACAAACAAACATTACATTTCTTATTAAACTTGGTAAGAGTGGAGGTGAAATCAGGGACATATTATTCCATGTTTATGGGGGCAATGCCATGAAGAAAAAAATAGTGTACAAATGGATTAAACATTGTTCTGAAGGGAAACAAAAACTCATCGTTAAAGAGAGGTTAGCATGCTGGGAACAAGCAGAGCTGATAAAACATGGCAAAAATGCATGGAACTGTGCGTCTAAATCATTGGCTGACTGTGAGGAGCATAGCAGACCAAGTCAATATGAATAGAGAAACAGAAAAACCTTCACTGAAAGTCTTGCGTGAGAAAGGTGTGTTTAGAAATAACCCCAAAGGAGCTCACCAATGAACAAAAACAAAGGATAGTTGATGTTTGCAAAGACCTTTTAGAGGGGCAAAACAATGTTTTGGGGCCTGTTACCACTGTTGATAAAATATGCAAAATGCAGTGTCAAAATGTGTAAGGGAAGTCAGTCAATTCTCCATGACAAAGACATTTCTGTCAGTCCAAATCAAGAGTCAGATTGATGTTGCTCACTTTTTTTCATATCAGAGGGATTGTTCATTATGAATTTGTACCAACTGGACAAACACTCAACCAAGTTGACTATTTGAAAGTGCTAAAAAGGCTGCACAAAAAAAGTTGGACAAAAATGACCTGAACCCTTCTTTGACAACTCATGGCTCTTGTATCACAACAATGTACCAGCTCACATGACAATGTCGGTGAGGGAGATTTTAGCCAGTATATAAATAATTATTTTTGAACACCCTCTGTATTGACCTGATCTAGCCCCAAGTGACTTTTCTTTACCTGAAGATGAAGGAAATAGTGAAAGAAAACATTTTGATGACATCCAGAGCATTAAGGGTGACCATTGTGATATTAATCAATGAGATATGTAGTGAGTGGTACGTTTTCTCATCTAATCCAAGTATGATGAAAGCACACTTTTTAGATTACTATTTTATTTTATTTTATTTATTTAATTTAATTAAAGTGATAGTTGTGTTTCCTCCTGTGCTTATGCATACTTTTATTTTGTACTTAACATTGTCAAAATAAAGAAAAAAATATTATATCTCATTTAATACCATATTTAAAAAGAGAAATATAAAAAGAAAACCTTACATTCTATTTTTATATACGTAGTTATTGTTAAAGCCAAAGATAAATGGAAATATCATTTTTTACTCATGCACTATACATGGAAAAAAAATGTTATGGACTTTTTAAAGAAACATGCAAGAAACTGCAATTCTTCTATCAAGTCAGGTTTCAATGTTAAGAAGCAGATGACCTAAAGATTATAGCAAGTTTTTAAATACATGGTAAAGGGAGAAAAAAAAGTGAGACATGCCATCTGAGTTCCAATTTAAATTTCACTTAGTTGGTGGGTATGTGGATTGGTACAGATACCATGAAAAACAATATGGAAGTTCCTAAAAATTTTAAGAATAGAACTTCCGTATGACCCTGCAATCTCTCTTCTGGGTATCTACTCAAATAATATAAAAATATTTATCTGTAAAGATATATAATATGTACCCCAATGTTCACTGATGAATTATTCACGGTGGTCAGGACATATATACAACTAATGTGTCCTGTGATAGATAATTGGATAAAGAAGATGTGGTACATATACACAATGGAGTATTACTTGGCCATAAGAGAGAATGAAATACTGCCACCTGTGACAATATGAGTGAATCTTGAGATTATCACATTGAGTGAGAGAGATATATCAGAGTGAAAGGAGCAATAACCAAATGACTTTACTTATATGTGGTATATAAAATGAAAACAAGAAAGGAACACAGAAACAAAGACTCGTGGACACACACAGCAGCTTGGTGGTTCTCAGAGTGTAACGGTGGTAGAAGAGGGAAGGTGGTCAAATATATAATGTTGGAAGAACTGACTCTGGGTGGTGAACACATAATGCAATATATAGGTTATGTATTATAGAAAAGTACACTTGGGGAAGCCAGGATGGCTCAGCAGGTTAAGCACTCACTCAGTCACCTCCGGGACTGAGGATAAAATCCTAGCCCAGTTCGTGCGAATCCATATCCTAAACTAGGGTGTGTTTCCCATGCAGGAGACCCCCAGTTAAGTTCTTGTTTCTCAGTCCAACCCCTGGCTCAAGAGGGCATGCCTCCCATGTGTGAGGCTCCCAGTTCAGTTCTTGCCCCCAGTTTGGCCCCTGGCTTGAGGGGGCATGCCTTCCATGCAAGGGGACCCCAGTCCAGTTCCTGCCCCAGTGCTTCTGCCCACCTGTGGAATGAAACCAAGTCAGAAAAAACTGATGATGTACAACTATGGAGTCTGCTTTGGGCCCTCACCTCTGTCTCTGCCTCTCTCTGTCTCTGTCAAAAACAATAAAATAAATATTAAAAAAAAAAAGAAATGTATACTTGAAACCTATATAATTTTACTAACCAATGTAAACTCAATAAATTTAATAAAAAATAAAATAAAAAAGAAGTTCAGGATTCCTAGATAGCTCAGCAGTTTAGAACTTGCCTCACAATCAATCATGAGAGATTAAAAAAAAACAAAAAACAAAAAAATGGGAAAGCCAGGACGGCTCAGCGGGTTGAGCGCTCGCTTTGAGGCCACGAGGACCGAGGATCGAATCCCGGCTCCGGCCCAGGCAGGACCCACGTGCTGAGCTGGGGAGTTCCCACAGTTCGGTTCTCTAACTGTCTCTGTCTCTGTCTCTCTCTCTATCTGTCAAAAAGTAAAATAGAAATAAATATGCACTGAAGACAAAAAGATAATTTCTCTCTATAAATGTGAAAAGATTAAAAAAAAAAAAAAACAAAAAAAAAAAAACAATCAATCATGAGGTATGGGGTTCAATTTATGGCTCTGACCTGTGTAAACCTATATGCTGAACTGCAGCACAACTAGTAACCACTAGGGTGGGTTTGTGATGAAGGTTCTTGCTTCACCTATGGGAGGCCTCCAGTTTGGTTCCCATCCCAGGTGGCCTCATATCCACTTGTGCGAAATAAAACTATGTCATAACTAATGACGTACAACTGTGGAGACTGCTCTAAGCTCTCCCCACTTCTCTTTCACTCTTTCACATCTCAAAAAATAAAATAAATCTTAAAAATAAAAATAAAAATAAAAAATAGCGAAGAGAATAAATTGTATAATTAAAATGTATAAAGTACAAAAATGTTTTCGTCTCTAGAGAATACCACATTAATGTACTTTCAAACTAATATCTCATTTATAGTTTCTGAATAATTTTCATAAAAACATTATTAAAACAATAATATAATATATAAATGCAAAAGAATGACCTACATTAAGGTGGTTGCAAAGAAAATCAGATATATGAAGCAAGAGATCTTAGGAAGAAACTGAGAGATAGTAACAATTCATATTCTTTTTTCCAAATGTTTTATTTTCACTCATTCTAGTTAGGAAGAAAAAGCTCAAACAGATAACTACATTTCAAAAATTTTGGGGGTGGTTGAGTACAAATTAGCCTCATATTTAAATTGCTTTGCTACACATAGGTTTTTGTTCTATTTTCTTATTGTCACTTTAAAAAGTCTAGCATATGTAGAATAATATTTAAAAAATGATCTATATGTTTGACTTCAATTGATAGTAAAAACATTATATGCATGTATATGCATATAAATACATATATATGTTCATGTGTTGTGTGTTTGTATGTGTGCGTATTTAAAGCAAAAAAGAGTACAATCTATATAACTTAGGTGAACTGATGGTTTTCACAAAACATACAGATATCTCACTTTCTGAAGGTTGAGAAGTGTTGGAATTGATTCTGTACTCAGGCTGTTTGTTTGACCAAAACTAATTACACAAAATAAATTTCTCTTTAGTTGAAATTGCATCTTTTAGTTGACCACCATAGGTACCACATCTTATAATGCTACTTTTTCTTCAGACATTAAAACTACCTGTCTGTCCTCTGAAGTCTTTTGATTTATGACTTTTGTTATAAGCCTTAGAACAAGCTTGCAGAAAATGGCTTTTTTAGAAAAAAAATTCAAATATTAAGCTTTAAGTAGCTAAGTTTTTCCTATAAAGTTATGAATGGAGAATCTATAGCAGAATTATAACTTATGATTATATAATACCTACCCTGTGACAACAATGAATATTATAACTTATGATTGTATAATACCTACCCTGTGACAACAATTAATATTAATAATAATCCACCTACCATGGTATAATTCACATTCAAAAGTTAATAGAATGATGCTCATTATACCATGAAAATCCAAGATTAAATGATGAATTGGTACAGAATTATTACATGTTTAATTCTTATCTTAAGAAAGTGAACATGTGTGTGTGTGTAAGTGCATGAGTGTGTAGAGAAAGATTTATGTTTATATACGTGTATGCATTTATGCTAGTGCACACTCATTGCAAGTTAAACCATAAACACAAATGTAGAGATCGAAAATCACAAAAATATATAAAAATATAGAAATAAGTAAAAGATATCAATACTTTCTAGAAATCTAAAATCATATGCAATATATTTTATTTACAATTAATCAAAGAAATACACAGTTTTAAAATCTCACTTTATTTTAGCTTATGGTTAGCAATATTTAAATTCTGTCATAACAAAATACATATAAGGGAAAGCTGGGATGGCTCAGTGGGTTGGGCGCTCGCTTTGAAGCCCCGGGGACTGAGGATCGAGTCCTGGCCCTGGCCCATGTGGACCCACATGATGAACTGGGGAGTGCCCCCAGTTCAGTTCTTGCCGGGACCTATGTGGGAGGTTCCTGGCCCAGTTCTTGCCCTGCCCAGCCCTGTGTCCACCTGTGGAGTGAAACTATATGGAAAACTAATGTCAGCTATGGAGACTGCTCTGGGCCCTCCTCCTTCTCTCTGTATCTCTCTGTCTCTGTTTCTCTCTGTCAAAAATCAATAAAATAAATCTTTTAAAAAATACATATAAATGTGTGATTTAGTAGATAATTTTATGTTTACTGACAGGGATGGCAAAGTGATATAATCTTTCAAATACTAGATTTTTCACATGCATAAAAGCACAATATTTGTGGGCCTGTAGACCCAGATTTTCACCTCTGAAAATTTAACTTAGGAAAGAATTAGGTAAATGCACCAAGGAAATTGTGCAAGAATGGTTACCACAGTGTTATTTAAAGAGCCCCAGCCATCTTTTAAATAGGTATAAATTGTTTTAAATTACATAGTGAAGTATTAAAAGAATATCAGAATAATGAGTGGCAGTCACTGAGATAACATATCATCATGGAAACTATATTCTAGGCACTAAGAGGTTTTGTGGTGGGAACGAAGGTGTTAAAGCAGCTGACCTGCTCATTTTATCTCCTTATTAAGAAAGGGATACCCCTGAGAAAAGAAAGCAATCCAACATAATTTCCTTGTAAATATGTTGATAAGCAGGTTCTTTAACAAACAGACCAATAATAGCTGCTATGAACAGAATATTTATGTGGAATGATTTTAGCAGAATATTTCTGAATGAGATTTTTCATGGTATACCAACCTCAATAGAAAATGGGCAAGCATGGATCACTAGTAAATGTCATGTTAACAATACAACGCTCTGGTTTATAAAGTGTTGTGATAAGTAACATGTTCCCTATGAGAAGAAACTCATATACTTTCCTTAGAGAACTCATTTATTTTTCTGGGTTAAAGAAAGTATGTCCTATGTGGAAATGAAGGACAAGGGGCCAATCATCAAAGTCTCACATCTCTCTTTGATTTGCCCATGAGAGTTGGTTTCTTGTACCCTTGATGCTAGGTATTATTTTTGACTTATAAAATGATTTGAAAATTTGTGTTTTTTGTTAGCACTATTGAATTAACACAAATGAACAGATAATAAGTAAAGAATCTTTTCTTTCACTGTTTCATTGATGGGCTTTTGAAAAAGTTGGTATCTGAATAATAAACTGAATATTAAGAAAGAGGCCATGGAAAGAATCTGATGAAAGAGCCATGTAAAATTTTTGAGATAGCATATTTTAAACAGAAGTTAAGCAAACTCAAAGTCTGGTGTCTAAGATCTCTTTCACACTCTTAAAAAATCATTGAAGTCCTCAAACAACTTTTGTTTTAGTGGGGAGCTATATCTTCTTGTGTTGCTTATATTAGAAATTAATGCTGATCATTATAACATATATATTACTTTAACAATTAATTTTAAAACAATAGTAAACTGCTTACAAGTAACATAAATAACGTTTTAATTTAATGATGATTTCTTTCAAAACAAGTCAGTATGGAAAATGTTGGTATAGTACATTTTTCAAAATTCTTTTATTTTTACCTTAATGTAAGCTATCTGGATTTGCCTATCTGCTTTTTCATTTAATCTGTGAGATATTATAGTTTATGTAACCTCTTAAAAACTATACCACAGAAAATTCTCATAAGTGATGAGAGAATAAAAGTTAACAGGCATACAAAAATCTTACTGTTATAATAAAAATGGGTTTCACCTTGTGCACCTCTTGAAAGTGTCTTAGTAATTCCAGCAGTGCACAGACCATAATTTAAGAATTTTCAATACGGAAAACGAGTTCAACATATTTGAGTGCTGGAGAGCAAGTGACTTAGCTGAAGTAACATGGGAGAAAGTATATTGAGAAATAGAGAACATAAGGTCAGAGATGTAGGCCGGAGCAAACCATTTAGGTCATGATTAATAGTAAGAAATTCAGATTTCTTCTTGTTTCTAAGGAAAACCATGGGATGATCTTAAAAGGAGTGATTTAATCTCATTTATACTTTAGAAAGTCAACTGTGGTAGCTTATGGGAAATTTATGCTGGGGATGGGTAGAACAGGATTAATAGCTAGGAGACTTTTTCATTTGTAGGAAGATGATTGATGGTGGCTAAAGATAACAGGTAATAATTGTTAGTCTCATCAAACCACCGTTATATGAAAGCAACACATCTTGTGGGACAGTTAGCTCTTTGGCTGAAATCATATTTACATGGTGGAAGATGCCAGTCATAGTAGAAATGTGAAATTGCTATGGGAATGAAAACCTCTTCATGAATGAAGTCCAGTAAAAATAAATAAAAGATGCAGATTGTCAAAGAGAAATATGGATAGAAAATCCTGGAAAGCCGTCACATACCAGTTTGCAATAACACTGAGAAACAGCTGCCCACAGTGACTTCTTAAGATTTAGTTAAATAAATAAATTCCATTTTATTCTTTTATCATCTTTCAAGTGAGTGGTTTTCACACTCAAACTAATGAATCCTTATTAGTACATGATGATATTCTGTATGTCAAATTAATAATCTGGATTGCAGAGTTGAAGTTATTATAATTTTATTTTTATTATTAAAGAAAGGAGACATATAAAGTCTGTCAGTGTTTTTATAAACAGTGATATCACTGGTTTTCTTTGAATTGTTACTCTTGCTTATACTCTTGTTCTACTTCTCTAACATTTTGCACAATTAGTTGAATAGTACTATTATAATTGAAAAAGCACCATGAAAAATTTCAAATATTATTGTTATAATTTATTCTTAAAAATAAATCAAGAACTTTTATAAAATGGGATCTCTCAACACTAAAATTTAAGTATTATACACTAATAACATAAAATTTTGTTAAAGATTTATTTTTTGTTGTTTCTGACTGAAAGAGATAGAGAGAGAGGCAGAGAGAGACAGAGAGAAAGAGGAGGGTCCAGAGCAGTTATCCATAGTTGTACATCATCAGTTTTCTACATAGTTTTATTCCACAGGTGAGGGTGGGGCCGCACTGGCAGGAACCAGGTCGGGGTCTCACCCCAGTGAGAAGCAAACTTGAGGCACACCCCAGTTCAGCATGTAGGTTTGCACAGGCTGGGACTGGGATTGAATCCACAGACCCTGGCGCTACAAGATGAGCACTCAACCTGCTGAGCCATCCCGGCATCCCCAGTTGTCCCATTTTAAACTGTGTGTGTTTCAAGCTGTATGTGTTATCAGCTTAGTCTCACTTGGCTAAATTTAAGATGTCAGTAGGCTGACCATATGTACCATTTGAAATGGTACAGTGCTGTTGTTTTCTGTCCTGTTTAAAATGAGACATCTGGTCAGCCTAAGCCTAAATATATTTAACAATTTCATCAGAAGATACCAGTTTATTTTTTAAATAAATTCTAAATTTATAGAGTATTATGCTGAAAGATTGAGAAGTTCACACTGAATTATGAATAAACTGAAATATACTTTAAGTTTGTTAAAATAGCTATGATTGTTCATAACTATTAGATTCACAGTAAGCACATAGTTCACTAAGCTTTTTCAATCATTATGCATGCATTTTAACCTGAACTGTGTGTATTAATGACTTCATCCAAATTACGAATGCTACATTACAGAATATAACAAAGACTAGACTATAATATGTAGGATTTATTAAACAGAAAAAACATGTTACATAAAATGTCCTTGAAATTTTGTTTTATGTTTAATTTCTTATATTTGCAGTATTTCTGAACATTTTTATTTAGGTTTAAATCAAGGGAAACATACTTTTCCACTTCATAGTCAGGATATTATATTTACTTCACATGTTTTACTTAAGTTTCATTTGGAAATGTACATTTTCATTTTAATAAGATGCAATTCTGACAATGTGATACATAATACAATGAAATGCCACTTAACTCTTAATTATCTATAATTGTGTTTGTGTTATAATTAGTACCGTAGTTCATTTCTGGTTGGTGTTTCCAAATACAGAAGACCATGTTATATACATTCTAAACATAAAGATATATTATTTGAAGTTTTCTAGCACAAACTAAACACACACAAACACACACACACAAATACATACTTCACAAGCCTGTTGTGGAAAGCCAGTAGGTGGAGACATGTCAGTTTCTGATCTGTCTGGAGCCACCAGTTTGAATTGCTTCTCTTGCGTAGTTGGTTTTGAATAAAGATAAGCATTTTAGTAATATTCTCTAATCAGAAAGAATTACCACCTGGCTTTGAATATAGAATCTTTAGCTGTGGCTCATATCTCATTGTGACCATTGTGATTTTGTTTAACTCTTCTAGAGAAATATTTCAGCCTGAAAAAAACTAGGCGTTTTCACAAAGAACCATCTTTTCAAAGCCTCTGCCAGAAAACCGTTAAATATTCTCTTCTGTAATTGGATTGCAAGGCACTTTTTTCTTCTTTTTGTTTTTACAGAAACAAGGCTGCATCATGAGGTCATGCTTATTTTTAAATACTATTTCGTTTTACTTCCACATTTTAATCGAGGTGTTTCTATGCAAATGTGTATATTTTCCCAAAATTATAAAGCACGCTAATCAATGGTTGTTTTTTTTTGTTTGTTTGTTTTTCAATTCCATGTTTTCTTTTATTGTTTTTTGACAGAGACAGATAGAGACGGGGGTGGGGGGACAGAGCAGT
>PVKE010013592.1:0-36310 GCA_004027555.1 Craseonycteris thonglongyai | reverse complement strand
AAGATATGGCCAGAATAATTGAAGAATAATTTACTTGAAAAAAAAAATGAGGTTACTTTATTATACATACAGCATAATTTTCAGCATGAAGAACTACACTTGGGTTCAATCTTCTATTATTTTTACTATTAAACTGTGACTAGATAGATTAATTGATCAATCAATCATCAATAGCTATAACACTTATTCTGTCTTACATATGCAAAAATGTTAAATGATACAAGCACTTAAACTAAAATCTTCATATATAATGACATCTTTTTCTGCATCTTATGACGACTCATAAGTATTGATATAATATAAAGAAGGAAACCAATAGATGTCTTCTTTGTTTTAATAAACAAGTTATTATTAAAGTGATTTTATTAAATATTTTCTCTTCTTCAGATGCTGCTGAATATTATAATTTTTATTTTGTGTAGAATTCAAGTCCCTATTCAGGGTTTTTGAAAGAAAATTGAAAAATTTTCACAGACATATATAGTTTAGAAACAAGAGAAAATGAAATTCTGATTAACAACCAACTACAGAGTGAGGGATTCTAGCTGTACATCACTTCCAATGTTTTAATTGCAAGGTTTATACCTAAGTAGCTGCTTAATGATCTGAGACCCTGGTTTCAAAACAGAAAACATTTCAATGATGACTCACTTCTTGGTGCTCATAAAATTTTCATAGATTCATGAATTATAATACCTTCAATTGAACTTTGCTTATTCTTGTATTTTATGAGACTGATGCTACATCTGAAGTTTATTCAAAAAGCATACATAGTGCTAGGCATTCATATTTAAGTAAAGGGATCATTTCTTGCTGTATTATTATAGCTTGAATTCCTGCTATAATTGTAGGTATTTCACTTTAATTCATGTCAGTTGATACTAAGATATTTTGTATTTCATATGTGTGTGTTTTTACCCTTTTATTACATTAGTTGTTTTTTTTTTATTCCCTTTTAAGTACAGTTCCACTCCCTCACAAGTAGTGTTTGAGTGATTGATTTTTTCCATTTTTATTGTATTTTGTGTCCAAATCAATGATCTATGATCAGAAAGTTCTGTCAGGAGTTGTTTTAGAACTTTAGAAAATATACTATTATCTTTTTGGAAATATAATACTCAAATGCCAACAAAACTTAGATTCTGCTCCCTCCTCTCCCTTTTCTCATGTTAAGGCATGAATATTAAACTAAAATAGAAAAACCATCATGAACATTATTCAAATTTTGTTGATCCCATTTTGGTACCTGGGATACAATTAATTAAATACTATTCAGTAAACAATTATACATCATTTAACATGCATAACACTATTCACTTTATAGTTATTCAGTAATCATCAGCAATGTAGCTGACACTTGTTAATTGGCAAAACAAAAAAATAAAGTGAAAAAACAAAACAAAAAAAACATATAAGTAGTCATTTTTTTATCAAAAATACTTGAAGGACTTGTTAAAATACAGATAGTCCACTGGAGCCCCCCCCCCCCCCCCGGGACCCCTCCCCACCCTAGTTTCTGATTCAATAGGTCTAGGTGTGGTACCAGTTGAATCTGATGCTGTTGGCCTGGGGACAACACTTAGAAAACAAATAATTTAGATGAATGCCCATATTCCCTATAAACTGTTTTCCATGTAATCCTGTGGCAACTTTGTCAAAGTATTCACACAGCTTTTTCACTTTTACAGTTGCATTAGCTTTATTCATACCAGTAATCACATCATTCAGTTGATGAAATAAAGTGAGGATTCTTTCTGAGTCAAAATCTTCATCTTTTGTGGGGCATCACCTGTGACTATTTAAGATTTTACAGAATGCTGGCAAATTCTAATAATGCTGGGGAAGCTGGGATGGCTCAGTGGTTGAGCACTCGCAGTCTCACCGTCCTGGGATCAAATCACAGCCTCGGCCCATGTCAATCCATATACCAAACCTGGGTGTTCCCCCAGTTCGGTTCTTGCCAGGATGAGCTTCCCATATGGGAGGCCCCCAGGTTCAACTCCCACCCCAGGCAAGCTTCCCATGTAGGAGGCCCCAGCCTCGTTCCTGCCCTGCACAGCCCTGTGCCCACCTGTAGAGTGAAACTACATCAGAAAACTAATGACATACAATTGTCGAGCTTGCTCTGAGTTCATCCCTTTTTCTCTGTCTCTCTCTGTCAATGTCTCTATTTCTGTCAAAAACAATAAATCTTTAAGAAAAAAAAACAAAAAAAATAAATCTTTACTAATTGTTACCAACCAATGTCACCCCATTAAATTTAACAATAATAAATAAATAAATAAATAAATAAATAAATAAATCTTTAAAATTCTAATAATGCTATTTGTTTACTTATGTACTGTCAAGAGTGGTGAGCTTTTTTCTTCTTTTTTTTTCTTTTAAACTCTATGTATAATACACACAGAGAAAGAAATTATAACATACACAGAAAAATCACTGGTGTAGAGAGTAACATTTCATAAAGTGAACACACATGTTATAAACAGCATAAAGATCAAAAAACAGAATTTTACCAGTGCTCCAGAAGCCAACTTAGGCCTCTCCCCATCAGCATCCCTTCTAAAAGTAGCCACCATCCTTACTTCTAACATTGTCAGTGAGATGGATCTGCTTCTATGCATAAGCAGTATCACATGAATGTACCGGTACTTTGTGTGGCTGTTGCCTATTTGATTTTTTGTTTTTATGTTTTGTTTTGTTTTGTTGTTCTCAATATCATTTCCACAGATCTATTTTATCTTGTGCTGGTGGTAGTTTTGTGCTTTCTGTGTGTATCTTCCATTGGACTCTATGAATATACCATAATATGCGCATTCTATTATTGATGTCCATTGTTGGGTTATTTCCAATGTTCGGTTAGTGCTGTTATGGAAAAAATTGTTCATAATTTTTGGTAAACAAATGTATAGGGGAATGCCAAGATGGCTCAGTGGGTTGAGCACTCATCTTGCAGCCCCAACCTGCTCAGATCCATGTGCTGAACTGGAATGTTGCTCCCAGTTCAGTTCTTGCCTGGGCGAGCTTCCCATGTGGAAGGCCCCCAAACCCAGTTCCTGCCATGCACAGATTCGTGCCCACATGTGGAGTATCAAAAACTGATGATGTGCAAGTATGGAAACTGCTCTGGGCCTTCCCTTTTTCCTCTGTCTTTGTCTTTTACTCTGTCAAAAAAATAAATAAACAATAAAAAAGGGTTGGGGGCTTGGAGAAGCCTGAAGTGTTTAAAAACCAAACCAAACCAAACAAAAAGTGTATAGATTTTGTAGTGTATACACATAGAATTTTATTTGCTGGATAATAGAAAATCTGCATTTTTAACTTTAATAGACACTGCCAAACAATTTCCAGAGGGATTTTAACAATTTATATTCTCATCAGCAGTGCATCAGGTTTCTCGCTGCTCTAAAGCCCTGTCAACATTTTTCAGTTTATTTAATTTGTTTTCTTTTATTTGTTTGTTTGTTTTTCACTTTAGGCATTCTTTTCTGTTTGTATGAAGTCTAGTGTCTTTCACATGTGTATTTCAATGTAGATAATAGTTATTTTTACAAAACCTTTCAAATACTTTTTCTTTACTATTAGATTCCCTGCCTTCTTTTTCTTATTTATTTACTCAAAAGATCCTTTGAAATATAAAAAGATATTATCTCCTCCCAATATTCCCTATATGTGGCTTGCTTTTCTCTCTTAATTCTCTCATGAAATACAGTTTTTAATTTTCATGTATCTTATATTACCATTTTCTTTTTCATTTTGGTTTACTGCCCTGTAGATATTGGTTAAGAAAATTTAGCCTAATCCAATAGCATTAAGCTATTTAGTCAATTTTTTTTCTAAAAGATTTATTATTTAAGTTTTACATTTAGATCAATAATTTATTTGTAAAGGGTGTGTAGATGTGAGGAAACAGTAAAAGAGTCATTATTTTTCCAAAGAAACATTTAGTAAAAATACTTTCTTTTACCCACTACACTATTGTTTCTTTCACCATACATCAGGTAACTATATATGTGTGGTCTGCTTCTGAGCATTCCATTCTGTTCCATGGGTATAGTTTTACATCCTTGTGCTAAAACCACGCTCTTAAGATTGCTATAATGATAATAATCTGTACCTACTAGTATATATCTTTCATCCTTTTTCCACTTATATGAGTTTGACTAGTTTAGATTCCTCATCTGTGTGTTATCATGTAGTATTTGTTCTTTTATACTGGCTTATTTCACTTAGCATACTGTTCTCCAGGTTTATCCACATTGTCATTGGCAGAATCTCCTTCTTTTTAAGGCTGAATAAGATTCTATTGTATGTATATGCCAGATTTTCTTCATTCACTCACAGATTGACATTTATATTGCATTCTTGTCTTGGCTATTTTATAATTTTGCAATGAACATGGGAATGTAGATACCTCTCAAGATCCTGATTCCAATTTCTTTAGATATATGAGGTCTGACAGTTAAGTTCGTGAAGTAATGCTAGAAAAAATGCTATATACCTCATCTCTGTGTATCACTAGTCACCTTTGAAATACTTTCCTTGGGAAGCTATGCACTGATATTCAGTGCCTAGTCCACCCTTCAAAGCAATTTTGGAACTTTTTCTCTGGAATGACTATCAGCATCAGCATCATTTTGCCCTTGATGTCCTGAATGTCATCAAAATATTTTACTTTCACTAATTTATCTTTGGTCAAATAAAAGTCACTGGGGGCCAGAGTATGGAGGGTGTTCCAATACAATTATTTATTTACTGACTAAAAATTTCCTCACAGTGTTGTGTGAGCTGGTATATTATCATGATACAAGAGCCATGAGCTGTTAACAAAAAATTCAGGTCATTTTCATCTGACTTTTTCAAACAGCCTTTTCAGCACTTCCAAATAGTCAATTTAGTTAATTGTCCATTTGCTACAAATTCATAATGAACAATCCCTCTGATATCAAAAAAGGTTAGCAACATTGTTTTGACTCTTGATTTGGACTGAAGAACATTTTTAGATTGTGGAGAATTGCCTGACTTCCATTGTGCTCTTTGACTCATAGTTTTAGGGTTGTATTGGTACACCCACATTTCATCACCCATGATCACATAGTCCAAAACATTGTCTTGCCTCTCCAGAAGGTCTTGGCAAACTTTGACTGTCTTTTGTTTTATTTCTTTGGTAAGCTATTTCTCTTTCTTTCTTTCTTCCTTCCTTCCTTCCTTCCTTCCTTTCTTTCTTTTTCTTTTTCTTTCTTTCTTTCTTTCTTTCTTTCTTTCTTTCTCTCTTTCTTTCCTTTCTTTTTTCTTTCATTCTTTCTTTTTTCTTAATTGCTTTTGACAGAGAGAGAGAGACAGAGACAGAGACAGAGAGAGAGAGAGAGAGAGAGAGAGAGAGAGAGAGAGAGAGAGAGAGAGAGGAGGAGTGCCCAGAGCAGTCTCCATAGTTGTATGTCATCAGTTTTTTAAATAGTTTCATCTACAAAGGTCAGCCCAGGGCAGTGGTACAGAGCGGGTGGAGCTGGGCCAGGGGCCTACCACATGGGAGGCTTGCCCTGGCAAGAACTGAACTAGGGGGCCACACCCCAGTTCAGCATATGGGTCAGCATGGGTCATGGCCAGGATTCAATTGTCAGACCCCATGGCTGCAAGGTGAATGCCTAACCTGCTGAGCCATCCCAGAATCCCCTGAACATAACTTTTCATGTTATGATTTTCAGTTAAGATTTTTCTAACTGTTTTTTTGGTCTGCTATGCTTCTCATAGTCAGTGACAGTTTTGATGCACAATTCTATTAATTCTTGCAATGCTTGTCAATTCTGCCCTGACCGTGTCTTCATCATTGACACTTTTTCTCCCCTCAGAAAAAAGTTTAATCCATTTGTACACTGCTGTTTTTTTCTTCGTGGCATTATCCCCATAAACTTAGACTAACATATCCCTGATTTTATTTCCATTCTTGCCTAGTTTAAGAAGAAATTTAATCTCTCCTAGTTGCTCCATTTCAAGCTCCAGCATTCTTATCATAGCACACAAGAAAACACAACAAAATTAATGTATGCCACTCAACAAGACACCACCACATGATGAAGTGAAACTACCTGTGAGACATTGATATAAAACTTTACTGAGTTGTTTATAAAGTACTACCAACATAAGTGCATGTTGACAAGTGTGAAAACTTAATTGTCAGACCTTGTATTCACAGAAGCGAGGTTGCTGGGTCATTTGGTAGTTCTCTTTGCAAACCATATATCTGATAAAGGTGTACATGTTCAAAACACATAAGAAGTTTCTACAAATCAATAGTAAAACAGACTGAAAAAAAACAAAAACAAAAAAAACCAACCCACAAATACTCTGATTAATAAATGAAAAAAGAAACTGAATAGTCATTTCTCCAAAGAGGACATATAAATGGGGGACAGACGTGTGAACAAGAGCTCAACATCACTAATAGTCAGGAAAATTCTAATCAAAACCTTAAAGAAATATCACCTCACATCTGTAAAGATGGCCATTATCCCCATTCAAAAAACTTTTTAACAACTACTGGCAAGGAGTAAACGGAGCTATTGTATACTTTGGTGGGAATGTAAACTGATACGGCCACTATGAAAAAGCAGTTGACAGGTTTCTCCAAAAGCCCTTTTTGTTATTTTTTGTTCCTTTGTTTATGTTCGTAACTTCTCCAAATCTTAAAAGATTATTTATTGTCTTTATTTTCACAATAGTTTTACTATAATGTGCCTAGTTTTTCCTTCAACTTATTTGCTTGCTACTCACTTCACTTATTAAATGTATGGATTATCTTTCATGGGCTTTACAAAAATTTGATCATTTCATCTTTAAATATTATTCTTTCATCTCATTATCTTCTCCTTCTAGTTCTATTATTTAAAGTTACTCCCTATATGTCTCATTTTATTCCCTCTCTATTCACGGTTTCCTATTTGTATTTAACTATGTGCTTCAGTTTAGGTGTTTCTGTTGACCTTATTCCTATTCAATAATCATGTCCTCTGCTGGTAAACCTATCTACAGAATTGTTGATTTCAGTTATTGTGTTTCATTTCTATAAATTTCACTTGATTTTTTAAAATAGATTCTAGTACTCTAAAGGAATTCTCAATTCTGCTTTCCTAGAAATATTTTCCATTATACTTCTTTTATGAAAATCTCAAAGATTGTTTTTTCAAGCAACTAGGATAGAGTAGTTCTCATTATCTCTGTGATTAGTGAAAAAAAAAAAGGGCCTTTGGAGGAAAAGGATAATTAGAAAATCAAACATGCAAAGGTTATTTCTGTTAAAATTTAATATAATTTTTTAAATAAAAATGCAAATGTATTTATTAGATATTCAATGGTGACTTCTTATATGCCAGATAGTTCACTAGACTTTGGCAAACATAATAACTGATGATATATTATAAATTCATCATGTCCAAAACCTTGAGTACATCCTTGGATCTCTGCCCTATAGTTATAGTGTATTACAATATCTTTCTGGACTATTTATTCCACTATTTTCTTAGTTTGTTTCATATTATGTCTTCTGTCATCAGATCTTCAATATATCTCTTTAATTAATCACTCGTTGCTTATGCCCATCCCTTATTTTATGAGAAAATAAAAGTAATCAAGTGAGAAATTTGCAAACTTCCACCATCACATACATATATAAAAGCACTGAAAACATAAAGGATACTCTACCTTCTCTCCTACTACTAAAACTAAACCCATAGGACTCCTACCTAAGGCAAATCCCATCACTTATGTACTATATTCGATTAGGTCATCTTTTGTTAAAGTCCTTACTCTGAATATCTCTCTTAGTCTTTTATCATTAAATTTTTCTTAAATATTTCCCATCAGCATACAAATATGTATAGGTATTTGCATGCTTTTTACACTCACCAAAAATAAAATAAAAATAAAATAAAATAAAAATCCACTTTGCTTTTTATACACCACACCTTCACACTTCCCTTTTTTCCTACCATGGTCGTGCTTTCTCAGTCTGTTCTATTGATTCTTCTTCATCACTCTAATCTTTTATTGTTGAAAGTCTAAGGATTAATCCTTTGCCTCCCTTTAAAAAAATCACTAATACTACACTTATTTCCTTAGAAAATGTATACTTTCTTATAACTTAAGTGATATTATCAAACAGTTTCCAAATTATATTTGCAGCCTAGATGTATCACCCAAACTCTGGACTAGGATACATAATTGCTTTTGTGACTTTCCACTTAAATATACGAAAGCAGTCTTAAACTTAAAATGTACAAAATTAAACTTCTGGCCTTTCTCTGTTCCAGCTGAAGTTTACTCCATCTCAGTTGATGCCAATACCATACTTCCACTTATTAGACCAAAATTCTTTTGCTCATTCTTGACTCCTCTTTTATATCACATTCAATGAATGAGGAAATCACTCCCTTCAAAACATAAACAGAATCCTTCACACTTCTCACTTTCACCACTCTTACCAACTGGATCTCAGCTATAATCGCCTTAAACCTGATTATTGCAATCCAAAATATAGTCCATTCTCAAAAAAAGCAGTCAGAGCAATCTTATTAACAATAACTCAGACATGTCATTACTCTGCTTAAGACATTTCATTGAATTCTGATTTTAGTAAAAGGCTTGTCACATTCCTTAAAATGCCTATGGTCCCTAAGTGATCTTCTCCTCTATCCACACCCACTATTATTACCTCCCCAACTTCATTTTTTACCACCATTTTTCATTTCATGCTGTACAAAATGCCCTCCTTGCTTTTTCATGAGCAGGCCAGGGTAATTTCCACCTTAGGTTTTGGCAATAATTATTCCCACAGTATACATTCCCTAGGAATCTACAAGGTAACTCCCTCAGAGGTCCCACTGTCCAACATTCTGTGCCTGTGCTTATTATCTTCTGAAATATTACAATGTTTCAGAATTAAGCTTATGTATAGTGACTGTCTCCCCTGCTAGACAATTATCTCTTTTAGGTCATTTTTGCCATCTTTACTCACATATGCATCCCAAGAAACTAGATAGCCCCTGCAATTCAGTAGATGCTTAGTAAACACTGTGGAATAAATTACTAAATCAGAGAAATCATTATTTTACAAAACAGAAGATTTCCATAGTCTTTTCATTATCAAGGTTATTGCAAAAGTAATACCTATCAGATGACATAGAAGATGCATTGTATACTGAATATGTTACAACTAAACATATTAGGATATTCTTGATTATTTTAACTTATTCTATTATATTTCACATAAATATAAGACTATAACAACATTTAAAAATAATAGGTTTTTGTCTTGAGATTAAAAGTAAATGTGTAGAATAATAAAAAGATAACTTCTAAGATAAACACGAGAAGAGTGATATTACAAAAATTCATGCAATTTGAATTTATAGAATAGAAAAACAAATAATCTTAAAATATATTAACAAACAAAAGGATGTTTTTCTGAATGGAAAACAGATTTCATTCAAAATTTTAGAATTCAATATTCTTTCAATGTTTGCTAAGAAAGAGTACTTTTCTTATAAAAAATTCTTATAAGACATATGGATTATTTAAATTTGAGTTTCCATTTCCTATGTAAATTGGTTTTCCAGGAGATCTAATGAACTCAATAAGACTAAGACCCCCAAAAGATGTTGAACCAGCTGGGCTAACATAAACTTTTAACAGTAACAGACCTCATGCATATTTCATATATAGAGGAAAACTATATGAGGTAATCACTTGCCCATTCCCTGATATTTCAGGCAGCAGAAAGCAAAAAAGAAAAACACATAAAAGAAGGGCTCCAAACAGCCCTTTGAAAGAACATCTGGTGAGGCTGGAAGAATGCTGCAGTTGTTGAATCTTGTTTACATATTTATAAGCTGAATGTTTCTCAAGATGGTACAAGTTACACATTTCTACTTATTTATTATTCAGATATTCGGTCTTCAGGATCTAAACATTTTATACCTTATAAAATAAAGCAATTTGAAAACAAAACCAAAACATCTTGAAACTTCAAAATGAACTGTGAATGTTTCCATGACAGATTATGATCACTGTCAATCTTGGTACATATGTACCCCCAATGTTCAAACACTATTATATAAAATATATGCAGGAAGAATGAAAGTACATCGATGTTAGACCTACTAAAGATTATTCTTGTGACCCAGGTATATATCACAGTAGAGATTTTTCTTTCAGGAGGATCGGATGGGAGATTCTTTCTCAAAATGAATAAATGAATGCTGTGTACTTGCGAAATACATGTTTAATTGGATTAAAATTGAAATGTTTATTTGTATAAGCTTGATGACTGAAATTGAGTGACAGTCTCTGGGAAAATACTGAGAATAATTCTGTTTCTGAAATACAAGATTAGTTAACTGAGTCTCACTCAGAGTAGTAGGACTAATTGACATGAATCTAGGAGACACTGATTTTCTATTTTATATACATTATCAGACTAAATTTTATTTCATAAGAAGCGGGTCATTTCTGAGCGAAAGATTCATACACCAGTGACAAAAACCTTACTTATTTTTCAACTACCATGTCAATGAGAACCCTTTAAAAACCCCAGAAATTCAGGCTATAGAAATTTGAATAATTTAACCTTTTAAATGATCTCTTTTCTGATTTTGAAAAGCAGAAACCTCTATATTGTTGTTTTTTTGTTTTTATTATTATTTCTGGAAGTTGCCCTGGGATTGGAGACTTGGGAAAACACTATATTGTGCAAATTCTCATTGGTATTGGAGAAAAGAATTTCAATGTATACAATGAGCAGTGACAAAAACCAAAAGGACAAAATACACTGAGCTTCATGGTCCTGCTATTAAAAAGAAATATGACTATAAGAAAAAATAATGAAGCTAAAGAGTAGAAAGAGCAGCTAATATGTCTTTAAACACATCCAAGCCCTTTATCACATTTATTATAAGATAAATTAATGCCAATATTCTTTCTTGATGGTAAGGCCTCAGTTTATCAGTGAGGTGAGGTTACCTGGTTTTGTAACACTGTTTTTAGGTAATTGTATTATTTTCTTATTGTTGCTCTAAATTATCACAAACTCAATGGCTTAAAACAACACAGATGTACACAGATGTATTATATAGTTCAGGAGGTCAAAGTCTAAAATGGATTGGTAAGACTGGATTCCTCTGTAACTTCTAGGAATAAGACTATTTTGTTGTCTCTGTATCATTGCAAATTTTTCTACCTTCTTCACGTCTTCTTAGCTTACTCTGGACCCCCTCTCTTATAAGGACTTCTATAATTACATTTAACTCACCTGGATAATGTAGGATTGACTCCCCCTTTCAAGATTCTTTTTTTAGATTCATTTTATTGTTTTTGACAGAGACAGAGAGACAGAGAGAAGAGGAAGGGCCCAGAGAGTTGCCATAGTTATATAATCATCAGTTTTTTGACATGGTTTTGTTCTACACATGTGGGCAGGGGCTGTGCAGGGCAGGAACTGGGCTGGGGGCCTCCCATGTGGGAAGCATGCCCCCACAGGACAAGGGCCAAACTGGGAAGCAAGAACTGAATTGGGGACCTCCTGCATGGGAAGCACACCTCAGTTCAGCATATGGATCTTCATGGGCCAGGGTCAGAATTCAATCCTTGGTCCCCAGGGCTGCAAAGTGAGCACTTAACTTGTTGAGCCATCCTGGATTTTCCCAAGATTCTTAATTTACTTGTAATTGCATATATAATACTTTCTTTAACATATAAAATAATATATTCACAGTTCTCAGTGACTAGAACAGTACTGGGTAGAGGGCACTATTCTATAATATCTGCCTTAACCATTATGTTAATTATGCTCTTCTTTATGCCCCTTCTACAGCCCCTTATTTATTGACAATATATTTACTATAAATGTTGTGTTCCTCTCTACAGTAAGCTACAACAGCAGAAGGATCTTCATCTTGTGTTGGCCCTCAATAAATTCCAAAGACATGAATCCATCCTGAAATTTAACAATGCATGTATTTGTTATTTTAGAATGCCTTATCTGAAACCCCCAAATCTTAGAGATTTAATACAACAACAACAAAAATGTATTTCTTGCTCATGAAACAAGTTCTATAATAGTGCTCATGCACAGGTTAACACAGCACCCTACTCACACTGTGCCAACTGAAGTCCATAGCTGCCTCCATTTCTGAATTAAAGAATAGGGTTCCTATCTAATTTTAAAGTGTATTTTTGTACTGTCAGAATAAAAGTGGCATTTTCCACTTTATTTCATATTTGATTGACCAGAACTAACCAACTGGCCTGGTTGATTTCAAAGACATTGCAAAATGTAGTCTCCTGCAAGCCCAGAAAGAAAAGAATACTAGATATTGTGAACATTAGCACACCCTATATTTGTTGAATATTAAAAGTGATGAGAATACGGAACTGTAAAGATAATATAGTTATGCCATGAAAAACTCTTCTTCCCTCAACAGACAAATCTGAAACATATAAGTCAATTGTCTGCTTCTCAAATAGAAACTTTTGGGAGCTTGCGGGCATAAGATAGTTTCTTTGATATCACAAACTTTGTCTTAAAATGCACTGGGTTTTTTAGTCCTACTCCATAATATATCAATAGCTCATTCACTATAAAACTTTGGCTCCTTCTTAATTCAAATCCTCAGAAAATGCATTGTATTTACTCTACCCTTTTTTAAGAATACCAAGTTTGGGAAAGCCGGATGGCTCAGCGGGTTAAGCGATCGCTTTGAAGCCCCGAGGACCGAGGATTGTATCCCGGGTCTGGCCCAGGCGGACCCACATGCTGAACTGGGGTGTGCTTCCCGAATGCAGTGAGGCCCCCAGTTCAGTTAAAAAAAAAAAAAAGAATACCAACTTTAAGATGTACAGACATGTAGTGAAGAGGGAAAATGGCTAGTTAATTATTATGGGCAGTGAATTGCTAGTCTAGAAAATTTAGGACTCAGGATTCACAAGTGATGTATAAATTTTGCCTAGATGAGTTATAACTTACCAGTTTAAACTAAAAAATTCATCAATTGAAATAAAATGCAATTTTGTTTTTGCATTTGACATATCTTCATAGGTAACAGTGTATGGATATCTCATCATTTCAACTTACCGATCCTTATTTACACACTGACTGGTAAACTTATATTTTCTCATTAATCACAAATAAAGTCACATGTTACACAATAGTGTTTCAATCATGACAAATTATATATACAACAGCGTCATCTCATATAGTAGGTGTGTGGTAAGCTATGGCACCTAGATTTGTTTAACTAAAGACTATGATATTTGCACAACAGTAAAATTCCCTAAGAAAACATTTCTCAGAATGTATTCCCATTAAGTGGTGCACGACTGTACTCCTAAAATTCATAGTCACTTTTTTCTCTTCCTTGCTATTGCAAGCTTTTATTTACTATTACATATTTACTCTCAAAATATTGAGGGCATGTAAGACATCCATTCTTGTCCTGAAAAGTATTTAATATTCAGTAAATACTACTACCGCCATTGAAAATGGATTGTTCAAATTAATATCTAGGAGTCAGAAAAATAAGAAGAGACTGCAAGTGAATGATTCTCACATCCTAGCTTTCTCTGCTTGGCCAGATCTAATTTCTACTTATTTCAGTCAAATTAGTGTAACAGACATCAATCTGTTTGATATTGCTTTTTTAGTGTCTTATGATAAAATTTTAAAGTGAAATTTACCTATACATATTTAATTCAATTCAGTCCTATGTTTCCCATAAATACATTTTCTTCTTATTTTCTAAGATAATTGAAGCTCTTCTCTACTCCCAGCTCTAAACCACTTCCTAGACTTCTATATTCACTCTATATTTCTAAATCAAATCTTCTTGGGGAATTATCTCCCATCTTTCATTTCTGAGACATCTCTCCACATAATAAAATCAAGTGTCATGCAAAAAGAAAATGGTCATTGAAGCCACCAAGCTGAAATAGATTTTAGCATATATTCTGTCTTTAGAAAAGACAGAAAACTGGCTCTCAATTTGATATGAAAAGACAAACATTTGGCATGATACCCTATTGGGCTATAGAACAAACTCTCAGCACAGATGAAGTTATTATTATATTTCTATGAGCTAAAGGCAGAAATAAATCATATAAATTTAATCTATGTCACTGAGCTATACATGCAAACATATACACAGATATGCTTATGACTAAGGAAACACATAAACACAGAAGTCTAATAAAAAATCATATATGATGAAAGACTTCATTTTGCTTATCTAAATTTAACACCACCAACTCATTAGAATATATGAATATGTTCAGTCATGTACAGCTTAATAATGAGGGTATGCCTGAGAAATGCATTGTTAGGTAATTTTGTCATTGTGAGAACGTTGTTGAGTGTACTTATATAAAACCAGATGACGTAGCACCTACTACATACCTAAGTTATATGGTATATACCACTGTTGACTATGCAGTTCATCATCAATGGAAGCATTGTATGTGGCACATGACCGTATATATACATATTTATAATTATTATTTTTAATAAATAAACGCAACAAAGAAGTATAATATAAGTGACTTGAATTATATATTTGTGGATACTCATTTTCAAGACAAAGTATTTTAAAAAAGAAAACGGAAAAAACTATTTACTCACATATAATGCTTAACAATCAAATTGGTGTATAAAAAGGGGAATGCAACAGTATCTCTTCTCTGAATCCATATAACATACATAATTCATCCGTGTTGTAATAATTGTGTCTTCAATTTATTAAATTAAGAAACTTATCACTAAGGCAAATTGTCTCTATTTTCAACTGCTATCTCTGCTACTCTAGGATTTTTCTGAAAGATAAGTCTAGAATAATAATAACTAAGACCTAAACTTTGTACTTAACCACTAAAACCAACTAAATGAAATTGCTTTTAACAATAGAAAAATGCAGTAAAATATGATAAATTTATGTCCCCTTATAATATATGTTGAGTGCATAAGCCTTGTCCATTATTATATATTTTTTGGTGTGGGCTACTAATATATCTTCAGTAACTCTAAAGGGAAGACAAACTGCTTTACTTTAGATTATATAAGGAAAGTTTTTCCTTTGTATTATTAGATTAATGGTTTCATAGCTCCATATAAAACCTTACTTATCTCTTTTTTTCTTTTCTCACAACCACTTCTCTATAAATCCATTAATCTGCAACAATGCTGAATTTCATCAACCTTAAATTTATCTTGGACTAGATTCTCCTGAAAGGCCAGATCTCCTGGAGATATAGGGTATTTATTACAATATATTTCAATTATGGAGTGATTGCTGTTAAATTTTTATATATGTCATCTCAATATTTCATATTTATAAACAAATCCCTTGAAATTATTTAAAAATTTTATCGGGGGAAGCTGGGATGGCTCAGTGGGTTGAGTGCTCACTTTGCAGCCCCAGGGACCAAGGATTGAGTCCTGGCCCTGGCCTGTGCGAACCCATGTGCTGAACTGGGGAGTGCCCCCAGTTCGGTTCTCACTGGGGTGAGACCCTGGCCAAGTTCCTGCCCTGTGCAGCCCCACTCCCACCTCTGGAATGAAACTATGTGGAAAGAACAATGATGTGCAACTGTGAAGACTGTTCTAGGCCCTCCCCCTTCTCTCTGTCTCTTTCTCTGTATCTCTCTCTCTCTCTTTCCCTTTCTCTGTCAAAAGCAATAAAAATAAATCTTTAAAAAAAAAGTAAAAAATTTTTATCTAACATGCTCCTTGTCTATCTATTTTTTACTATTACACAAAAATTGAAAAGCTCAAAATACAAGCTCTAAAAATTTATTTATTTTATTATGCATTTCTTAACAAGTAGCCTCCCCAAAATTCAGCTGTTTGGCATAAATGCTTTCAGATTTTAATGTAAACTAGAATATAGAATTTCATTGTAGTGACCCTGATTTATCATATGGCACTAAATATGGTCCATAGAGAAATGCAGAAAGACTTGAAATGTATTATGAAATATTTGATATCCTTGGTAAATCAGTGTATCAAACCTTATATTAACCTTCAAAATAATACATGATGGTTATTTCCTTCCATTTATGCACCATTTATAGTGTTTCACAAGTCAATGACCACTTCAATTTCTGTCTCATTAATAAAAAACATCCTAATAATTCTCAGGAGATCAATGAATCATGTAAATCTTCAAGTAAAAATTTATAGTTATGTACTATTTCTGCAATATAATTCATGTTTTTTTATGTATGTATCATTTCTACTCTAATGTAACAACCTGTGATTAATACTTTTTTTGCTCAAATGCCTACTAATACTCTTTCCACAGGGGTGGATCTTGGCCACTAAGCTTTATTTCATCATCTTGATATGAAAACAGAGAAGAGCTGTTAGAAATCAAGAATTCATCATATCTTACTAAATTCAAGTGACTGTTTTCTTAAAAGTTTTCTCTTATCCTGTGAGAAATATTGATATGCTGACAAGAGCAGTAATATTCTAAAAATTGGACTGACCATATCTACAAGCAGACAGATTCTGTTATAGACCTTCATCTCTAAAGCACATTCAGTTGTTTTTCTCTTTTTCTGAAAGTAGTGAAAGATAATTGCAATTTTATAGTTCATTTTACCATTAGAAATTGCAGAACAGATACAGGGCTTTTTATAAATGTATTCAAATTGATACTCTATGAGCAATTCAGAACATTTTTAAGTAAGATCAGTAAATATAATTCAAATATTGTTCTCTACACAGTCCAAGAAAGTGATATTTTCTGCAGCTGAATAAATTAACCCTAAAATGTTTGCTGTCTATTTATTTGTTAATCTAACTAACCTTAATCAAATTTGCAATAAAGAAGTTATACAGTTGAAGTGTATAATTTTAGTTACTTAAAGATTGTCTTTGATTGATAATAGTATTTTGTATGGATGATCTCATCTTTTAGCACAAGATGTTATGAGAAGTAGATGTTAGTGCTGATTCCATGGAGATAACTCAGATTCCAAATTATTAAATTCTTGTTATCTACTGAGTGTGGCGAGAGTTACATAAATCTTGTAGGGAGGAATACTTCTAGAGTATATATTTAATAATGGCTATTTTATATTAATTTTGTCAAGATATATTATGTATCATTTTTTTAGTTGAGAATATAAGCTCAGGAAGCACATGAAAAAAAATATTTTTTAAAGCTTTACAGTTTTGTTTTGTTTTTTAATATATTTTTATTTATTTATTTTTGACAGAGGGAGAGAGAGAGAGAGAGAGAAAAAAAACTGAACCGGGGGAGCTCCCAGTTGAGCACACGATTCCGCACCGGCCGGGGCCGGGATTCGATCCTCAGTCCCTGGCGCTGCAAAGTGAGCGCTTAACCCACTGAGCCATCCCGGCTTCCCCTGAAAATATTTTAAGGATATTTAATATTCAAATCAAGTCTTGAGCCATGATATAAAACTACACTTATCTGACTTCAGAGATAAATTTTTTATCTCACACATCATCTTGCCTGTCATCTTGAACATGGGTTTTTATCATCTAAGATTGGTTCCAAATCTCTATGTAGGCTCTATTCTGGTGAACTAGGAAGCATTTACACCAAAGGAAAGATTCTCTTTTTCTTTTTGTCTGAGCTCCAAAATAATTCCCACTTACCATTCTAAGTGAGAAAAGAGAGAGGAAGACATGATATATGATTATCTCTAAATATTAGGAGGCCTCAACTCAGTTGTCAAATCTTCCACATGGGATATAAAATCTGAGAAGTAATACAGAAAAAAAAAAAAAGACTCAGAAAATAGTTGCTCCAGAATAGCAGCTTAATAATTTTTTTAATCACTTCTACTTATTTCTAGTAGATGTTACAGCCCCTAGTTTTTTTTATCTCTCTGCCTGTCTCTCTCACAATTTAGCCAAAAGCAATTTACTTAAAATAAATTGTAATAAATATTATATTCTTAATAGTAGTAAATATCCATTTTTCTGACTCATTTATTATGTGCCATCCACCTATGTATTAACTCAAGGTATTCACAACTTAATAACATATGCAATGGTGTACGAATGGTAAAACAATAGCAGAAATTACCTTAAGGAGTATCTTGTCAGTAGAGAATATTAAAATAATAATAAAACCAACAAAAGATTGTTTGCATTTTATTATCACTACACACTGGCAATTCTAAACAATATCAGTGGAAAAATACTCCTCTCTGAAGAAACAAACTCTCTACTGCCACCCAACTCATTCTTCTCATGCTCCATGTTTAAAAAATAGAACTGGAGAGGAGTGACTGAGGCATTGTGGCAGCATAAGACGTCCCTTGTTTTTTGTGCCCCCTTCCCAACCTTTAACAATGAAGATACACTTGTATTTGACATTCCTCACAGTTTCTATCAAATACTAGTAGCATCGCAGTGAGTACCTAAGTTAGTAACTGACTGACCTGGGTTAAAACCTTAGGACTAAAATGGCGTCACTTGTGCTAAAACCTATAATACCAAATCTAGATTTAATACCTGACCTAATTGCTATTCTGACTTTTCTAAGAAACATAATCTTATTAACCAGCCAGAAATGTTCTGGTCAACAGGAATGAGGTATTCTTACACTTGGGCCCTTCTATCTCCCATAGAAAGGGGAGGCAATCTGCATTATAAAAAGATGTCTTGGTCTAAAAATAATAATTATTTTTTTTATAAATAGCTCCCTTGCCCCTCTCTTCTTCTCATAAAAACTTTCTATTTTGTACAACCCTTATAAATGCCCTTTAGTTGCTAGATGAGTTACATCCTGATTAATGAATCACTTAAGAAAGCCAATTACTATGGAAAATATAGACACTATAAACATTTGTGTAAAATCATGATAAATAAAGCCAATTAGATCTTCAAATTTACTTGGTTGAATTTAGTTTTTTAAACATATATAGTTGCATTGGTGGCAATCATTAGAACAGAGGAGCACACTGAATTTTCAAAAGATACATTGTTACTTTGTTACCTGTTATATTTTTTTAAAAGTTTATGAAAATGAAGTGTAGCATCTGTTTCTAAATTATTTTATTACACTTTAAAGGATATATAGAAAAAAGACTATCTATAGAAACGTCTACTCTACTCTTGACTGGGAATGTAAACTTATTAGCACAATTACGGTAGTTTTCAATAGTAAACTGAGGTAATTTTTTTTGTTTTGTTTTTGTTTTTTTGTTTTTTTGACAGAGAGAGAGAGAGAGAGATACAGAGACAGAGAGAGAACTGAACTGGGGGAATGCCCCAGTTCAGCATATGAGTCCGCACGGGCCGGGGCCAGGATTCGATCCTCGGTCCCCAGGGCTGCAAAGTGAGCGCTTAACCCACTGAGCCATCCCAGTTTCCCCAAATGAGGTAATTTTAAAAATTGTATTGGCTAAATCTATTTCATGTTTGGGCATATTTTATTTTCTCAAAAGATTTTAGCTAATTTCCAGCTTGCTGGTTTAGTCCCATTAAGATGATCTTCCCTTAGATCTTTTCCTCTCAGCTCTCAGCTCCAATGTCACCTCTTGAGAAATACCTTCACTTGAGCACTTTCCTATCCAACACTATCCTTCCTGGACTCCCTCTGTATTCTATTAATTTATTGTTGTTGTTGTTTTTAACTGCATAACATTTATTAACATCTAAAATTATCTCTTTTGGTGACCTGTTAACACATCTATAATGTTAACTCTTTGAGCGCAGGTAGTTAATGAGGAAACTAAGATTATAAGAGAAACTGAAACTGAGTGTTTGTGGCAACAAATAAGAAAAGAAAACATTACAGAAAATTTTGACAATTTTGTTGAATAATGAGTTTTCAAATACTGGCATTGTCTTCGTGAAACAGAAGAAATAATCTGGAATAAAAGTTAAGAGAATTTGCCAACATTTTGTTAAGCTTTATGAAGGTATAAAGTTTCCCAAGACAGCTAATCAAACATTGATAAAGTGAGTTGTGCACTCATTTTGCAGATCTGGGGTCTGAGGATTTAATCCTGGCCCCTGCCCAAGAGGGCTCATATAGCTGAACTGGAGTGTGCCCCCAGTTCAGTTCTTGCCAGGACATTGGTAGCCCCTGGCCCAGTTCCTGCTCTGAGCAGCACCGTGCCCACCTGTAGAATAAAACTACAGTATATAAAAAACTAATGATGTACCACTATGAAGACTTCTCTGTGTCCTCCCCCTTCTCTCTGTCTCTGTCTCTCTCTGTCAAAAAAAAAAAAAGCAATAAAAATAAATCTTTAAAGAAACTAAATGTATTATTCGTACAATCACAACCGGTGAATTAGAGAAAATATTGAATTTCCAATAATACTTTTATTATGTAGCACATGAATATTTTGTTCATTAAAATTATAAATAGGGGAAGCTGGGATGGTTCAGCTGGTTAAGCACTCACTTTGCAGCCCTGGAGGTCGAGGATCGAATCCCAGCCCCAGACCATGTGGACCCATATGCTGAATGGGGGTGTGCCCCCAGTTCAGTTCTTGCCGGGTCCTATGCGGGAGGCTCCCAGCCCAGTCTCTGCCCCGTGCAGCCCTGCGCCCACCTGTGCAGTGAAACTATATGGAAAACTAATGCTGTCAACTATGGGGACTGCTCAGGGCCCTCTCCGTTCTCTCTGTCTCTCTCTTTCTGCCTCTCTCTGTCAAAACACAATAAAATAAATATTTTAAAAAATTATAAATAAATTAACAACAAAAGTCAAGCATGTTTTCACAGTATTTTAATTATGACAAAGAAACTGGTTCATATTTTGCCAAGGAAATATTTTAAATTATAATCAAATCTGCTTCAAATTAATAAACCATGATAGTAACAGATTAATATTTTAATAAGTATACACTTTATTTGAAGATAGAGTTACCATTAAGAAACTATATTGTATTTGATAGTATTTTTGTTTATAGTCATATTGGTTTATCTGGAAGCTGTGTTTCAGTTACTCTTCCATTCATTTTTCTAATTGTTTTTTATAATTAATTACAGCAATAGCATTTGGAAATCATTCATTTTTATTAGATTCACTTGAGACATTTGTATAAAAAATTAATAATTTGTAAGAAACTTTACTATAATATAATTACTAAATAATGTATTAATTTATATTCAAAAATCTTCCATAGTTCATGGTTGTTCTGGGAAATGATATATGGTACAGAAATTGAGACTTTCATCTGAAGAGCTGAAGTAAAATGTAATGACAGCTGTATTCCCAGATTACTTTATAAAAAAATAATTTATCTCCCAAGATAATAAAATACCATCCTAAAGGCAGAGTTATTAAGATCAAGAGACATAGCATTTTTAGATGTTTGCAATATTTCTGAATTGTGCTGAAATTTGAGATAACCAAATATGATTTAGTGTAACTAGTCATCTTGCTACAATTGTTAATGCTTTTCCTGAGTCTCCTAATTCTAGGTATTAAAGGTGAATGTTCAAGACTTCCATTTCTAAATATACTGCATTAGCTATTAACAAACAAGTAATTTCTGATCACTAGAAAAACTAGATAATATTAAAAAATAAAAATAAAAACTACTCTGATTACCTTAGTGAGCTCTCAAGCCAGCCACAACTTCAGAAACCCAGATCCCAAAGAGAAGGAAGCCTCATTGAAAGGGATGCAATATTACGTGCCTCTACTTTGCCTTTGAATTATTATAAAGCACTATAAATTCTAGCTATGCCCCACAAATTTTGCTTTGTGTTTTAATTAACAAATAATTTAAAATATTATCTGATTTACCTTGATATTCTTTGACCTATGGGTTATAGAAGTGTGATATATTTATAGATAGTTAAGATTTCCCCCAATAAAAAATTATTATTGGTCTAAATCTATATCTATCACTTATCAAGTTGGTATTTAATATATAGATGTTCCTATGGTTCTAATTCAATGCACTTCTATTCTGAGGTCATATTTTATATGATTTAAGTCATTTTAATTGTATCAAGGCCATTTTGTTTGTTTGTTTTATAACCCAGTATATAGTCTGTTCTGATGGATATGTTATGTAAATTTGAAACAAAAACAAAAAGAAAATGAATGTGTATTCTGCAGTTGTGGGTTGAAGTGTTCTAAATATCTATTAGGTTAAAGTGGTTGATAGTATTATTCAGATCATGTAAGACAACTGACATTTTTTTCTCTAGTTGTTTCATCAGTAGCTGAGAGATCTATTTAAACTTAATTGTTGACTTATCTTTTTGTCTGTCTAGCAGTGATATATCTAACATTTATTTATGTAATCACTTGAATATTATAGGTTACAGGAAGGGAAATCAAGGAGACAGAGGGAAATAGCCAAGTTCACAAATACAAAGATATTGGATTAACAGTAATCATGCCTCACAATCTCTAGCAGTGGAAAAAAATGTTGGAGTTCTACAGGTACAACTCATCCTATGTAAAATGCCTGCAGGTTATAAATATGACACCATATTTTATATAAATTAGAAAAATGAGCATTTAGGAGATATATTTTGTTATTTAATTTTTGAACAGATAAAAATAATGAAACATTTTATAGGGCTTTGGCGTTATATTGTTTTACTTCTGTGTGGGGAGAGAAAAACATGTTAAAAAAATAAGTTGATTATTGAAATCTGTGTATTGGTTCAAGATTTTGGAGAAGCCCCTTTTGGCACAAGTATTTCTTTTATTATAACTTCTCTTATGACGATCTATATGATAAAGTTTGTGATATATGATAAACATCTTTTGCTTTGAGGAAAACCAAACACCTTAATGTATTCTTGATCTTTTTACTATGATTTCACAGAGTGCTCAAAGCTAACATACTAGGACTTATTAAAAATGAGAGGGGAAGCCGGGATGGCTCAGTGGGTTAAGCGCTCACTTTGCAGCGCCGGCCGGGGACGGAGGATCGAATCCCGGCCCCGGCCAGTGCGGAACCATATGCTGAACTGGGAGCTCCCCCAGTTCAGTTCTCTCTCTGTCTCTCTCTGTCTCTGTCTCTCTGTCAAAAATAAATAAATAAATAAAAATAAAATAAAATAAAAATGAGTATGTGCCTAATATTTTTTTTAACTCAATGAGGGAACCAGCAATATGGTGGAGTTGATTCAAAATGATCTTGAGAAACTGAATATGTATAGTAACGAAAAGAATCCTAGAATAAAATTTCTAGGTTAGATATTAAACTGGTAAAGAAAAAAAAACAAAAACTTTTGATGAGCCACTGGGGAAATGAAAACAATTTCTCATTCACAATTTTCTCTTTTATTTTACTTACTATGCCATGAGAACATCTCTCTTTCTTAGGAAACTATTGCTTTCTGTTAGCCTTTGTATGCCTGAAAACAGTCTTCCTAGCAGTGTTAATTCCTTCTAGGTGAGAGGAAGGTCTAGTCTTCTATAAGCTCTATCTATTCTTAATTACAACTTTTATTTGAAAAGCTCTAATAAACTGTTTCATAGCATGATGTACATATGTCATAATGGTTATAAGTCTTGCCCTTGTTAGAATTTTAAGAATAAAAGTTTTAACCTTCTTATCTCTGTGTAAGATTTTCTGTTAGCAACAATTATCTATCTCATGAAGACTAGAGCGGTATAGATGAAGATCTACTGATTGTTAGTTGTACAAAGTATATGTGTAAATAAATACACAAACTAACATACATATTAAAGTTTCTAATTAGCTAAGCATATGTAAATTGCATTAACAACCATCTGAAGTTATTTCAGTAGGCATATTGAATGGCTTAAATGAAAATAATGGTGCCAATACTAACGAGGTTTGATGAGTTCAGAAATGGAAGTATGTGTCATTAATGTTATAAGATATATTTCATTATCAATAAAGCATCACACAAACACATAATTTATAAAGTTTTGATAAGCTCCACTCAGAATGCACTCCGATACTGAAGTCTTAGTCCAGAAGGTAAATTTTTTGCAATCAATATCAATTGTGTTTCATTACCAGCATACTCTATAATAGATGGTAGGCTGTGATGAGGCAAGACATAAAGCCAAAGTTCATGTTTTAAACTGGAAGAAGAGTCCATTTAAAGTCACCCCCAGCTCCTTTGCAGGGAAACTGATAACAAAAATATCTGGTTTTACCCAATTTTATTTTAACACATTTTGGGGTCTGATAACTCCACCTGCTAAAGGCACAGTATTTTCAAAATTATTTTCTAGTTTAAACATACTTTATGATTATTTTTAATGATAGTAAGCTTCCAAACTATGTTTTTATAATCATGTATTCACATCTGAAATAGCAGATCACACTTGGTATAAGTGTTCATACTGGTGACATGGAGGGTACTGACTGGCCTCATCCCAGTTGTTAGCAGCACATCTGATAGCAGGATCTGAAATATTTTGCCCTGTAGTACTCCACAGATGTCTATTCAAATAGGGATTTCACCAGAAGTGGGTAATGTCTGAAAATTAAGAGAAATGAAGAAAATAATAGTTCTTGAAATATCATTCAGCGTAAGTACATAGTGTGGTTCTGGAGAGTCAAACTAAGATTATGGGTTAGAGATTACCAAGGAGTTAAATCAGTTCTAAATTAACAGAATTTACTGGCAAGCAGATCAGTGAACATCTGTGACGTGGCAATCTGCAATGGCTGCTAAGCAAGAAGCCCTGCCTTGGCTAGTGCGTGATGGCTGTGATAATGAACACACAGGATTTGAAATACCGTATTTTTTGCTCCATAACACGCACTTTTTCTCCCCAAAAAAGTGGAGGGAAAAGTTTGTGCACATTACGGAGCGAATACTGCAAAAAAGAGTGCATGTTGGGGACCTTAATGATGCCGTGGGGAAGCCTGCAGCCAGATCAGAAAGCAGGGACTGCATGGAAGGAGAGCGGATCCAGGCAGGAAACTTGCGTCTTATGGAGGGAAAAATACTGGGTATTTAGATGAAACACTTAAGTCTGCCTTTTTTGAATTGTGCAATCCTTAAGAAGTTTCTTAACAACTCTTAGACATCAATTCCTTAGATAATAACTGATTACTAGTATGTTCTTCTCTATATCAAAGGAATTGCTATATAATGATTTATATAAAAATTGTGAAAATAGATTTTTATTATTAAATTCTCAAGTTCTATTTTAAATCTTAGAGGCTTATGAATTAAAAAATGGGCCTCTAAAATGCTTACATTCAAGTAATTGGGAAAATTCTTTGTACCAACTGATTCACATGACTTATCTGCAATTAGTCTCACCTGTAATACCACAATTAATTCATTGGCAGAGGGAGGCAGTGTATATCTGTATGTGAAACTCATTGCCTATACTACATACTCTAGTACCCAGAGGCTTCTGACCCTCAGAGTACATGAACTGAAAGTCAAAGGGTGAATGCACAAGTGGGCTCAACAGTAACCCATTTGGAAAATTTAGATTTCCATCCTTTCTTCTTTCTTTCTTTCCTTCCTTCCCTCCCTCCCTTCCTTCCTTCCTTCCTTCCTTCCTTCCTTCCTTCCTTCCTTCCTTCCTTCCTTCCTTCCTTTCTTTCTCTCTTTTACCAAAAGAGACAGAGAGAGACAGAGGGAAGAGGGGAAGGGTCCGGAGCAGTCTCCGTAGTTTTCAACACAGTTTCCCTCCACAGGTGAGTGAGGGACTAAGCAGGGCAGGAACTGGGCAAGAACCAGACTGGGGGCCTCCTACATGGGAGACGTGCCTCTGCTGGGAACCTCCCACATGGGAAGCTCACTCAGGCAAGAAACAAACTGGGAACACACCCCATTTCAGCAAATGGGTCCGCAAGGGCCAGGGCTGGAATATGATCATTGGACCTTGAGGCTGCAAAGATGAGTGCTCAATATGCTGAGCCATCCCTGCACCCCCAATTTTGGTTTCTTATACACAATTTTAGCTGCTATGAATATAGAGATCCTGGTCCCCCAAGAGGATCACTTCTACAGGGTACAGAGTAAGTGTCCCATTCAGATTTAAACTATGGCTAACCACTTAAGCTTCTCTTGTGAAGAAATGAGAAAGCAATGGAAAGTTTTACCTCACTGAAAGAAATAATTCCCCTGATCACCAGTATGAAGCTGGATAGCGGTTACTCGGTTGAGGTAGGAAAGAATATGCTTAAAAAATAGGTAATCTGGGGAAGCCGGGATGGCTCAGTGGGTTAAGTGCTCACTTTGTAGCACCGGGAACCGAGGATCGAATCCCAGCCCCAGCCCATGCGGAACCATATGCTGAACTGGGAGTTCCCCCAGTTCAGTTCTCTCTCTGTCTCTGTATCTCTCTCTCTCTCTCTCTCTCTGTCAAAAATAAATAAAAATATATATTTTAAAAAAAGGTAATCTGCTAGGGTATCACCTGGTAATTTTGCTCAATGTTATTTAAAATATGACAAAATTATTTCTAATTACCTCATAAACAAACAATTATATATAATACTTCAAGTTAAACAATTGCCATTGGTCCACAGAAAATCATCTTTTATCCTGTTCTTCACACACATACAAGAAATTATATATGCACTTACTGGGCAGTAAGAAACAATCTTAAGGCACTGGGTCAAGATGTGAAGCTATGAGAGAAGATAGTACATTCACATGTAAATAGATTTTTCTTTAACAAAAATATCAGTATGTGTGAGAAATAGTGAAAGGCTTCACGTTCTGATATCTGGGGGAATCTAATGGTTTTGTGTACCCAAGCAGTGTGCAGATATTGATTCAGTCCACACTGAATCTTCATAAGTCTTCTTCAGTGTCGGCACAGAAGATTGATAAGGTATCTGGCAGCGTCACTTAATGCTCAGTAAGTAGCTGGCTACTCCCTTTGAGATGATGACTGCCTCAGCCAACCCTCTGTCAGAGAATAGTGATTATACTGCCAGTGCATCTGGAGTCCCTAGCAGCATATGGAGCGTCCAAGACAGGATCTGCAAGCAAGGGCATTGCTGAGCATTGGTGCTCAAACAGTGGGAAAGGATCAATGTCACACTGGGTTTGATGAGCTAGTGGTATATGATGGCATCTGGAGAAAATTATTTCTTTATGATAGAAGTCACATTTTAATGATGAAATTAACTCCTGATTATTATTCCATTAATGCTGTACAAAAATCCTAAAAAATACAGTTTTATGTGTAAACGTAAATAGTCATTTCAAAAGCTCTTTCTCTAAAAGTAAAATAACTTTTGTATAAGAAAGGTCAGGTATATTTCTTATATATGTATTCTTGGTAAAACATACATGGTACAACACATTTGCTACAATAATCCTTATATCTTAATCTATATATTTTTTCACCTCTATTAAAGTAAGCATTAAAAAAAATCATATTTGGGATTTGGGTTGAATATTGGAAATCAATAACTTGTATATGTTATTTGATCTTCATCTGTAACTTCAGAGTCAAGTGTCCTACCTTGTTTGTTTGTTTGTTTTTTTCTTTTTGCTTCATTTTTAGCAGCATATGAGAAGAGAAAAGTTCTGGAACTTAAAACATAATATATATACATGAAAAGAGGACCAAGACTGAGCATATATTTGTCAGCTACAGAGGTAAAACCTAGAAATAATGCTAGGCAATATAGGATGAGAAAACAACAAAAATATTTTAGGGGTGGTAGAAAAATAATTTTCCATAATAAAAAAGAACTATGTTTCAAAATAATATAGTATTAGCTTCAAGTCGCTTCAAACATGACATGACACAGGCAAATTACATAACTCATCTTATCTTCCTCATGTGCAAATTTGGGACTATACTAAAACCTCTCCAAGGTTTGTTGTGAGAATAGAATGAGATCAGGCATGTATAACTGAACAGTGCCTAAAAATAATAAAAACACAGTATAATTTATAATGTTATTATATGTTAACATTTTTACTTGAGAATTAAGCATCCTGGAGACTGTTTTATAATTTGATACCTTGAATTTTCTTAGTTCATTTGTAGCAAAGGTTGAAAGAACTGCAAAAAAATTGCTTGAAAATAACACAGGGTACATAGGGACATGTAAACCTGTTCCTACTAATAGTTATTTTAAAGATGGTCCCAAAAAAAGAAACTAGAATTATTTTTAAAGATCAAAGTGTATATATTTAAGAAGACTAGTGTCCACGTATTAATGAGGTTTAATCCTAGACTCTAGATTTGTGTTTGTTATTTTCCTTTGTTGTTATTTTTAATTAGAAAAGCAATCAACTGGTAAAGGTAAAAATTTATCATAATTGATCTTTGAAATTGGTTATACACATGGAAAAAGATAAAAAATTGATTTGTTCCTCACACTACACATAAAAATTAACCCAGACAGATTATGGGTGAATGATATAAACAAAATTTCAATTTTTTTTACATAAAATATAGGTGAATATATACTTAAACTTCTGGGTATGGAAAAGTTCTTAATTAAAACACAAAAAAGGATTGACTCTTAATGGTGAATATGTTTCTGTATATTAAATTTGCAACCTGTTTTTTTAATCAAAAGTCACTTTTAGATGCATAGAAGAAAGCATTGGTACTAAACTTATAGACCTTGGGCTCAGAGAGCACTTTGTGAACTTGACCCCAAAGGCAAGGGAAGTAAAAGCAAAAATAAATGAATGGGACTATATCAAACTAAAAAGCTTCTACACAGCAAAGGATACCATCAACAAAGTAAAAAGGAAACCAACCGAATGGGAGAAAATATTAGTAAACAACGCTCCTGATAAAGGGCTAATATTTAAAATATACAAAGAACTCATAGAATTCAACAACAACAACAAAAAAAAAAAACAAGCAAACAATTCAATTAAAAAGTGGGCATGGGGAAGCCAGATGGCTCCGTGGGTGAAGCGCTCACTTTGCAGCGGGGGACCGAGGATCGAACCCCGGCCCCGGCCCATGTGGACCCATATGCTGAACTGGGGAGCTCCCTCAGTTCAGTTCTCTCTCTGTCTCTGTCTCTCTCTGTCTCTCTATCTGTCAAAAATAAATTAATTAAAAAAAAATTCTTTAAAAAAATAAAATGGGCAGAAGTCCTAAACAGACACTTCTCCCCTGAAGACATACAAACAGCCAACAGGTACATGAAAAAATGCTCAACATCACTAGCAATTAGGGAAATGCAAATTAAAACCACAATGAAATACCACCTCATACCTATTAGATTGTACATAATCAACAAGACAAGGAATAACAAGTGCTGGAGAGGCTGTGGAGAACAAGGAATCTTCATACACTGCTCGAGGGAATGTAAATTGGTACAACCACTATGGAAGGCAGTACGAAGTTTCCTCAAAAAACTAGGAATGGAATTGCCATATGACACAACGATCCTTCTTCTGGGTATTTAACCAAAAACCTGAAACCTTAATCTGAAAAGATATATGTACCTAATGTTCATCACAACACTCTTCATGGTGGCCAAGTTGTGGAAACAACCAAAGTGTCCTCTGATAGATGACTGAATAAAGAAGTTGTGGTACATTTATACAAAGGGATACTACTGAGCAATAAGAAAAGATGAAATATAGCAGTTTGTGACAACATGGATGGACCTTGAAAACATCTTATTAAGTGAAATAAGACTGAAAGAATCAGGAAACATATGACCTCACTTATAGGTGGAATATACAACTGAAAATAACAAAGAAAGAAAAACTCATGGACATAGTCAATAGTTCAATGGTTACGTGAAGGTAAGGGGGAGGTGAGTGGGAGAGCTTGGGGGGAAGTAGAGAGGCAGCATCAAATATATGGTGAAAGAGAGCTAATTCCGGGTGGTGAGCACATAATGCAATGTATAGACAATGTAAGGTAGAATTGTACACCTGGAAACAATGTAATTGTTATCAACCAATGTCAACCCAATAAATTTAACAAAAAAAAAAAAAAAAAAAAAAAAAAAAAAAAAAAAAAAAAAAAAGAAAGAAAAAAGAAAATAAAGTAACTTTTAGAGAGTAAAAATTGCAAGTTACAAAATAAAAAAAGCATATTTACAATTTACATGTAAAAAATATGTAAACAACATAAATCAATAAAAAGTGAACAAACTACCCAGTACAATAAAGGTCAAGAGACATAAATAAATAAGCATTTTACAGAAGAGAATACTCATATGAGCAACAAACATAGGAAAACATACTAAACACCAATGATGATTTCTAAATAAAAAGAAGAGTCAATAAACAGTTTGAATAAAAGAATGATACCTATTTTTTACTTTTAGAAAGTTCATATTTATGTTAAAGTTATGGAAAAATTGTTTATTTTGTTTTGTGTTTAAAGTCTTTTTTTAAAGATTTATTTTTATTGTTTTTGACAGAGAGAGAGAGAGATACAGAGACAGAGAGAAGGGGGAGGACCTAGAACAGTCTCCATAGTTGCACATAATTGGTTTTTCCACATAGTTTCACTCCACAGGTGGGCGCAGGGCCTCACAGGGCAGGAACTGGGCCGGGGTCTCACCCCAGTGAGAACCAAACTGGGGGCACTCCCCTGTTCAGCATATGGTTCCACATGGCTGGGGCTGGGATTCGATCCTTTGTCCCTGGGACTGCAAATTGAGCGCTTAACCCTCTGAGCCATCCTGGCTTCCCAAAACTTGTTTCTTTCTTTCTTTTTTTTTTTTTTTTATTGTTTTTGACAGAGAGAGAGAGAGAGAGAGAGAGAGAAGTGAACTAGGGGCACTCCCCAGTTCAGCACATGGGTCCGCAAGGATCGAGGCTGGGATTTGATCCTAGGTCCCCGGCTCTGCAAAGTGAGCGCTTAACCCACTGAGCCATCCCTGCTTCCCCAAAATTTGCTTTTTTTATTGAGAAATTTTTTTTTTTTTTTTTTTTTTTTGCTTTTGATATACTTTTTTTACAACATTAAAAATTGTGTTTGTTTGGTTTAAGAACTACACTACCTCTTTACTGCCCATGGTGGTTAATGTCACGTATCAACTCAGCTGGGTCATGATGTCCAGATATATGACCAAAAAATGGGCAGAAATCCTAAACAGGCACTTCTGGTCTGTTTAACAAACATTATTCTGGTTGTTCCTATAAAGGTGTTTATTTGTATGATATTAACATTTAAATTGGTAGACATTGAGTAAAGTCAAAGTACTCCATTATTTCGGTGGGCCTCATCCAACCAGTTGAAAGGTCTTCATAAATCAAAAACTGACTTACCCAGAGAAAGAAAGAATTCTGTCACCTGACTGGACTAGAAGAACTCCAGCTTTTTGCTGAGTCTCCAGTTTGTTAGTCTACCCTCTTGATTTTGGATTCATCAAGCCTCCACAATTGTGTGTCAATTACCAAAAGTAAATCTCTCTCTATATCCTGTTGATTCTGATTCTCTGGAGAACCCTCACTAACACACTGCCTTAAGAGATTTTGAATGAGATCATTTCTAGGTGGATCGGCAGTTTGTTTAGGCAGGTGGTGGGAGGTTAGGAAAAGGACATGATCTAGGGCAGTTAGCAATTCAGAAACGTTGTTTAAAACACTTGCTCACTGATTCTGCCTTGAATATACATCTACCTTGGTTTTCTGCATTCTTCCCTTCTCAGTTTTTTTATTTTTTTATTTTTTTAATTTATTTTTACTTTTGACAGAGAGAGAGAGATACAGAGACAGAGACAGAGAGAGAACTGAACCTGGGGAGCTCCCAGTTCAGCATATGGTTCCGCACGGGCCGGGGCCGGGATTCGATCCCTAGTCCCCAGCGCTGCAAAGCGAGCACTTAACCCACTGAGCCATCCCGGCTTCCCCCCTTCTCAGTTCTTTATGAGTATGAGGTTCTGTTTGATGCTTTATGTTCATTATTTTAACTCTGGTGGGCAGTTATCAAGTCAAAAGTTACATCCCCTTTCTTTCTCCCCTGTCTCATCTCAAAGCCATTTCTCAAAATGAGGTTGTTGGGTAACAGAAAACGAAAATGTCTACTTTCCTGCTTAGTCCCTTTGGGTGTCCTACACTTCCCCACCGTTGTCTTGAACTTTGTAATTCAGAGTAAATGATTGCTGCATGGTTCTTCTGTTAGCTTTACTTTCTTTTTGGAAAGTCAGTAAAGCTAACACCTACACATGTAGGAATGTTCTTAATCCTCTTTCAGTTTCACACAAACTTTAGTGTATCTGGTAGAGATGTGTCATATAATCTGATTTTGACTTGTGTGGTTATCTGAGTTTCATTGGAAAAATTAGTGACTAGTTTAAATATTTTCAGTCAGTTTTAGAGAAGGCCCAAAGTCCTTCTTTTGTAAAGCTTCCCATGAAAAAAATTCACACTTGTTTATAGTTCTTGCCTCTAAGTAACAAAGTTGCTATCAATCATTCTATAACAAAACTACCAACAAAATGTCTAGACATTAGTTTTTCAGAAATTAACAAACTGAATATTCAAAATATTTAGAAAATGTGTGCTATTACCTCCATTTACCAGACAAACGAGGATGACAAAAATTAAGTAAATGTTACAAAGCTATCTGTCTTGAGCAACATTTAAAATGTTTCTTTAAATTCCAAATACAGTGTTTTTTCTCTACTGCTGTACTGAATTTCTGTATACTTGTTTCATGTTTGATATTTTTAATCCTGAGCAGATCTATATTTTTCACTGAGCCCTCAGTGACAGTTCATAAATACTCAAGTCCTACAGTCATGAGATTAACACTGATTATCTCCAAGTCTTATTTCTGCTAACATAAATAATTAGGATTGAAAAAGAAGTTAGCACAGCAGTAAAGTCAACACAATAGAGCTCACTAAATTGCTAACAGTGTTCTGCTGGATATATCGCATGGGATTTGTTTTTTGTCCTGGCACTGCTCGTATTTGAAGTACTAGTAAATAGGTTGCTGCTTAAAATAAAATTCAAAGCATTTATTATAATTTTCTCATTGAATGTCTCTTTCTCTGTATCATAAAGAAAGCTAAGAAAAAAATAGCTAAACTTTTTGAGCACGTACTTTGTACCAGGTATTGTTCTAAGTGTTTTTCATATATTAAGTAATTTAATCTTAAAAAAATAAACAAACATGAGGTAGATATTATATTATGCCTATTGTACAGACAAGGAAAGTACAGGATAAGGCAATTAACAATTTGTCCAAGGTCACCATTTGCTAAGATTTAAAACCAAAATTCCAACCTATGCAGTCTGGCTCTAAAGTGATAAATATTAGGGATTCATTTTATTTCTGAGTTTTATAAATAGGTCATAAAATAAATAAAAGATCATATTAAAAAATATAAAATTTTAGCAAAAAAAACCGTCATAATTTACATTTCTCTCTATTGATATTATCAGCTTAATATGACATTATAATGATTATAATCAACCTTTTCTTTAATTCTGTGTAGTTACCTTTATTTTACTTTTTGTTATTTATAATAGCTGCTTTTATGTCTTTGTCTACTAAGTCTAACATTTGAAACTTCTCAAAAATAATTGTTTCCCACTTCTATGTTAATATCACTTTCCCCTTTTTATACGTCTTTTTTTTTTTTGCTGAAAAATAGAAATTTTAGATTTAAATGTGACAACTGTAGTAAGTATTCTCACTTCCACTCCAGAACTTGTTGTTATTGTCTTTGCTTGCATATTTATTCACTGTTTATTTGATTAGATTACTGCAGTGAAGTCTAGTTCCCCTGCAGTTGGAAGCCTCTGCTGTCTCTCTTCAAAGGCAACAAGTATGGGTATTCATAAAGTCACAATGGACCCCACTTCCAGGAATAAAGTGGTTTTAGATAGGCTTTCTTTTCGTGTCTCTTTTTCTGATTTTCCTGGTAAACTTCTAGCACATATTACTCAACTGGTATTATATATAGCAGGAATCCCCAAACCCTGGGCCACAGACCAGTACCTATTAGGAACTGGGCTGCACAACAGGAGGTGAGCAGCAACTGAGGCAGTGAAGCTTCATCTGTATTTACAGCCACTACCCATTGTTCCCATTACCACGTGAGCTCCACCTCCTGTCAGATCAGCCCATTAGATTCTCATAAGAGCGCAAACCTTATTGTGAACTGTGTATGCACATTCCCCCACCCCCAGCATTCATGGAAAAATTGTCTTCCACCTGTCCCTAAAAGTTGGGACCACTGATACATTACACCCACTAATTGCTACCTCATTGCAGTGCTGTTTTCACAACACCTGGGGGATAGAGTGCTATATAGTTTGATTGAATTGAATTAAGTCCTCTTTGCAAAAAGAATCTTTGAGGCCTGTCCTAGAGGTTCTAATCTCATACCAGTAGAGCTTTTCTTTGCCTACTTTTTTTCGTAGTACTTTCTATTAAAATTTTAGTTGGTATATTGCTATGCTTGTTGCCATGATATAGCTGGTACTCTATTCTTGTTTACCACCATAATTTGCGTTGTTTTTTCAAGCACACTAATTTTTTAACTTTCCCACACTCTGTGCCAAGTAAGTCCAGGCACTTTAGGGAGGTTGTAAACTCTTTTCTTAGTCTGCCCATCTCCTGGGTAGAATCCCTAAGCCACTACTCTGTAGTGCTGGGTGTGGATGGTGGCTTGCTTCTCTTAAAGTGATTGCTTGCCTTGAAAGCAGGGTCCTGATTGGGAACAGTAGCCTCTGGTTTAGCTTGCTTCTCTTGACTTAAAAATCTGCCTTATGAGTGAGTGAGCTGTGCTGAGGGTGATTGATGTCCTCGCATTCTCGGTCTACCTTACCTGAATAGAACTTCTGTCCTAAGAGCTGTTGCTCAGCCTTTCTTGCCTGTAGTAAAACTTTGGCAACATGAAACTGGGGAAGATATTGTAGCTCTCAAATGAGAGCTGTGAGAGGAGGGAGCTTTGTGTTCTTCGCTGTACCTGCCTGTTGTAGAATTTCTATCATGCTGAGTTCAGGGAGTGGGAGTAAGGAGTTTGCCAGAGACTTTCACTGTTTTCATGACAATTTAGTACATTTTCCCTGAATAAATGTTTCCCCGTGTTCTTTATGCCCTTAGGGCAATTTCCAGAGACTTTAAATGGTTGCTGTATTTCACCAGTTATGGTTGTTTTTATGGAAAAGGCTCCTCAGACCACTATTGCTGACATGCTTCTACAGGATCACCTTTATGTTGTTTAGTTTTTTTCTGATGTTTGTTTATTTTTTGTTTATAGTATTTACTCTTTCTAGACATTACTTCAAGTTCTTTATGTAAATAACTGCATTAAACACTTCTGCCATAACGGTTAGTATACTTAGTTTATAGATAGAAAACTGAGACACGCCCAAGGATACAGAACTAGTAAGTATCACTATTGGAATTCATTGTCTCAATCCAAAGTTACACTTGTAAACACCAAGTTAATATACAAAGAACAAAATTCAATCTAGAAGATTAGGAACTGGTCAGAGAGGCTTCAGAAAATGAGATAGTGAGTAACTGGGGAATTATATGACTAGGTAGACGAAAAAGTGATTCTTGGTATGTAACCAAAAAAAATCAACTCATTTTTATATTTTTGTCAGGGTTGCCTGCCTCTAGCAATTGCTTTGGGCTTACTGAAGTGGAATAAAATATACGCAAAGGCATGTAACTGATTATATAACAATTTTTAGATTCAGCAAAGCACTTCAAATTGCCAACCAGCCTGAAAATTACTATGAGTATATTATAATCTGTTCAGGAAAAGCTCTTAATGCAACCACAACTTTCACTAGTAATGCAGGATTTAAACCCATCAACCAGGTTCTGTTATCTCTTTATGTTAATATCAAATGACAGACAAAGATTTAGGGGTAAAAAATCAAGGAACTCATAAACAGTTAAGAAGGATTAATTTACAGATTAGGGTGTATATTCTTCATATTAGCTCCAGAGTAAGTCAGCATTTAACATTCTGAGACTTGGTTATCACCCATTCACTATACCAACCCTAGTGACAGAATAGATATCTGAAACTAGACACTAAGTACAGCATACTTCCCATTGATAAGACAGATTTAGCAGTGACTTGTTATATTTTAGTCATGCTGTTACTTTTGAATTCTTTTTTAAACCAAATTTTACTATAGAGCTGTGTTTTAATCACTCTCTCGGAATACTTACCAACTATTATTTGGGTCCCATTGAAAATACAAGCAACCTCAATTAAACTCATGCTACTTTGTTTTGTATTTACTTTTACATGATTACTACATTTATTGCATTAAAACTGTGTCAATTATAATGCAAAATGTTTAACTATGTCCCTAGAGTATCTTCTTTTTTTTTTTTTTTTTTTTTTTTTTTTTTTTTTTTTTTTTTTTTTTTTTTTTTTTTTTTTTTTTTTTTTTTTTTTTTTTTTTTTTTTTTTTTTTTTT
>PVKE010013591.1:0-36301 GCA_004027555.1 Craseonycteris thonglongyai | reverse complement strand
ATAAAAAAAAAGATATTAAAAATATGTGGGGGAAGCCAGGATGGCTCAGTGGGCTAGGCGCTCACTTTGCAGCACCGGGGACCGAGGATCGAATCCCAGCCCCGGCCCGTGCGGACCCATATGCTGAACTGAGAGCTCCCCCGGTTCAGTTCTCTCTCTGTCTCTGTCTCTGTATCTCTCTCTCTCTCTCTCTCTCTCTCTGTCAAAAATAAATAAATAAATAAATAATATATTTTAAAATATGTGTTATGACTACATTGGTATAATGATGAATATATTGATATTATATACTAAAACACATTCTCTGGCCTAGACATTCCTTTTTTTCTTCTGATTTGAAAAGAAATTAACACATTTTCATAGATGTGTAAAAGTACGGTGGGCCCAGGCTCTGTACCTCCTGAAGTCAACCTTGGGACAGCACACGTGGAAGCTGACAAAGCTGAGCTTAGGATGCAGCTTCCTGGGCTCTGTGAGGCCCATCTGCAGGCACCAGCACCCCCACTCTTACTGCATGGAGGAAGGCAGCCGTGAAAGCAGCTGAGTGTCTATGTATCCTGCTCTTTGGTTCTGGAAAGTGTGCAATAAAAGTGAGCCTTATGATAAGTAACCTGGGGGAAGCCGGGATGGCTCAGTGGGTTAAGCGCTCACTTTGCAGCGCCGGGGACCGAGGATCGAATCCCGGCCCCTGGGAGCTCCCCCAGTTCAGTTCTCTCTCTGTCTCTGTATCTCTCTCTCTCTCTCTCTCTCTCTCTCTCTCTCTCTCTGTCATAAATAAATAAATAAATAATATATATTTAAAAATAAATAAAATGATAAGTGACCTATTATACATGGCTAGAAATCAGCTGGCCACGTGGGAGAAAGGAGGAAAAAGAAAGCAAAGGCCACGGCATTTCCCTGTTAAAGTGAGAGTGTCAGCCCACCGGGGCTGACGTCCTCAGCTCAGGTCTGGTAAAGGCAGGGCAGTGGGGACAGAAGCCTCCCACAGAATGGCACTCCATCCTGACCATGTTGAAGCGCAGGGACAAGAGGGTCCCGTTTCACAGGCAGATTCCGCCCTCTCCCCACAAAAGAGAGAGCTGTCCTCGCTCAGCGCCCCGCCCCCACCAAGCCCAACTTCCTGCCTCCCCATCAGCAGCTTCTCAAGGCTGCCACCCTGGGATGTGGGTCACTTTAGTCACTGTGCTGCTTGGCTGGCTGCCATCTTAGGCTGGGCAGGGAGGGGGCAGTTCCGGAGGAAGGAGGACACCTCCCAGAACCTTGTTTCCTTGAACTATAGAACCCTGCGGTGCTGGTCACAGGGGGACCCTGACATGTTCTCACTGCGAAGGCCAGGCTGCCAATGAACTGTCAGCTCTGCAGGTTGTCAGAAACCAAAGGTGCAGACAGCGGAGGCCAGCAAGGCCACTTCAGTCCCGAGAAGCCGTTCCGTGTGAGCAAGGGTGCTCACGCGACCCCTCCCGGGGATGAGCCTCTGGGGATGACCTCATGTCCACGCGCGAGGGGGCACATGGATGACCCACCCACACAGGCAGGACACTAGGACTCTTAAATAGAATGAGCAGATATAGGCAGACGACGTGGGAGGATCCTCACGATGTATCACGGAGGGGAAAGCCCAGTCGGCTGACGTGCACCATGGGAGCCTTTTCTGTTTAAGGGACAGAGGTGGCTCCGGGCACATGTGCTGGAATCTAAGACGAGTCCCCCGAGACGACTCATAATGGTTCCCCGAGGAGGAGAGTCGGAGGGCTGTTTCTCTGCAGGGCTTGAAGCTTTTATAAAGAGGATGCTCTCCTGTATTACTGTCATCATTAGAAAGGAAAGCCAATGTAGGTACGTACAAGAGAAAATAATAAATCTTTCTGTTCAGATATGTTATAAAATGCCCCAAAAATAAAAGAAGAAGAAAAAATGAAGCCGTGGTCCTATAGTAAGTTTGTTTTCTGATGCTGGGGCGACCTGAATTTCTGCCCTGGGCCCAGGCTTTCCCTGTTCCCACCCCGTTCCCAGTCTGGGGACTGCCCACCAGGCATCTCTCTGCCAGGCTGTTGTAGGAACAGATCTCTGCCTTGGTAGTCAGATGGGGAAACTGAGGCCCAGGAAGTGGCGTGGCAGCTCCTGTCCCCTCCCTCCGGCTTGAGTCAGCCTCAGTTCTTCTGAGCTTTCCGCTCTATGGCTCTAGTTTTGTCCTTGAAGGAGCTGCCAAAGGCCACTTACCCTTCCCGAGCCTGTTTCCTGTCTGTGAAGCGAGGGCTCTGGTCTCTCCCCTTGGGGTCGTTGAGAGGAATAATTGAGGGCACTTAGGTAACCAAACTGCTCCTGCCCACCTGTCCCGACTACCTCACCCCCTCCTTCCCTCCCTTTCTCCTCCCTAAGCCAGGGCGGCACCATGGCTCTGGGTATTCACTGGGCACCGATTCCTGAACAGAGCTCCTGAACCCGGGCGACCTCCATGCCCAGCTCACGGTGCCATGGGAACACGTGGGCCAAGACCTGGGGCATAACATCGGTTGGTAGCTAGGTGGCCTTGGGCGAGTCATTTTGCTTGTAAACGGGCACTGCGAGTCCTTACACCACAAGGTTTTTGAGAGAGCTGTCCAGCGTGGGCCTCACACAACCCACTTCGAAGTCTCTTCTGTCCCACCCCACCCCACCCTCAGGGGCTCTCCTGGGCAGAGCTCATCTTGCCCTCTCCCACCTGCCCCTGGGTGGGGTGCAGCTCACCTGGGCACCAGGCGTTGAAGAGCAGGATGAAGTGGCCCAGCACGAAGCTGGAGCCCTGGTAGCCGGTGGAGGCCTCCAAGCTGAGGCGGTACAGGCCGACGGGGGCCTGGGCCGGGGTGTTGAGCAGCAGCGACAGAGCACCGTCCTGCTGGTCGACCACCGAGGCGGTCCAGGCCCCCTCCTCCACAGCGTCGGTCAGCCGGAAGCGGGCTTTCGTCCCGGCCTCCTCGCTGGGGGCCGGGCCTGCGGAGGAAGGCAGCAGGGAATGTGAGCCAGGGGTGGGCCGGGACCAGGCCCATGCTGGGGTCTGGGGCCTGCGTTCAAGACCTAGCTCTGCCGCTAACCACTGAGGGAACTTGGGCAAGAGGTGTCGTCTCCCTGAGCCTCAGTTTCCCCATCTGTAAAGTGGGGATCAAACCCCAACTTTGCAGGGAGTGCATGAAAAGTGCATGGCAGGTCGTCAACTAGACAGATTCCTCCCGGGAGAGGGCAGGGTCTCCGTCACTCTGCTCTGGGACGGCATGACTTTGGATAAGACCACCTCGCCCTCAGTTTGCCCATCTGGAGCATGGATGGGAATCAGGCGGATGCTCCCAAGGGTGTTCCTTTCCTGCCTCGTTCCTTTACCTGCTAGCATCCTTCTCTCTCCTTCAGAAAAGGAAGCCCAGACGCTGAGTCAGACAGGACCTTGCCCCTCTGACATCCCACGGGGGCCCGTCTGAGAGCCCGCTAGCTGTGGGGCGCTGGCCCAGCCTCTAAGTGTTTATCTCCCCAATGCCCCCCTCCAGCTTGTGGCTGCTGGACCTCCACAGGCCGACCTGAAGGGTGGCCACAGCCATCTCGCATCTCCCTACACTTTATCAAATGCCTTCACGCTTCCTGCTTCCCCTAAGGCCCCTTGTACAGGTGGGAAAACTGAGGCCTGAAAGAGAAGGAGTCTCCCAAAGGTGTCCCCAGGGTCTGTGGCAAAGTGAGCATCTGAGCCCAGGTCTCTAGGCTCTGGGCTGTCCCCCATGGCACCTCTCATTCTCAGAAGACGCTCCCTAGCAGGGGTCTCGAGGCTCAGGGAGGTGGAGAGCCTGCCTCAGAGGGCAGCTATTTCAGGTGGAGGAGAGGGCCTAGCCCATGCAGGCGGGTCTGAGTCACCGGGAGGGCGAGGGCGGGCCGGCCACCCTTTCTGGACTTGGGTGGTGGAGAAGAGAAACAGAACCTTCTCTGCTCGACTGGGCGGTTGCCCGGGAAGGTTTATTTTTATTCTTCCATCTCCCTCCCTGCAGCTCTGCCCACTGCTGCTGACAATATGAAGGCCTGCTCCCTGAGGAGCCCCCGCCCATCACCCAGACCCCTGCTCCCCACCCATAGCCAGGCCCAAATATATCCATGAACACACAGGCGTGACACAGGCCTCTGTAGCCCTGTCTGGGTGTCAGGAGACAGCTGGAAGCCTTTAAATACTCCCTGTCTTCCAGAGTTGGCATTTGAGGGAGGGGTTTGGCAGGACTGGGGCCAGCGGGTGTCTGGTGTTCCTGCTCAGGCCCTGAGCACTGTGTAACCTGCACTCAGTCACCAAGCTTCTCTGATCTACCCTGCTCTCATCAAAGAAAAACTAGGCTTAGACTCCATGCCTGGGAGGGTCTGATTCCAGGTCTCAGATTTGCTCTGTAACCTTCCTTGGACAAGCTATTTAGCTTCTCTGTGACTCAGTTTCCTCATCTGTAAATTGGGATCAGTTGTAGCACCTCATCATAAAGTCAGTGTGAAGCTTCAAGAAACTGCAGCATCACAAGCATCTCACAAGGTAGCTGGCACATAGTAGGTGCTCAATAAATAATAGTTATCACTTATTGTCACCACCACCTCCTAGTGCTGTTTAGAGGATTTAGGACTAGCTCATAGTAATTGTGCGTTAATGTGAGCTATCCTCAGTATCATCAAAAAACACCGTAAAAATCAGAAATCCCAAGGATGCCTGGATAGCTCAACATATTGAGAGCTTGCCTTGCGACCACGAGGTCTGGAGATCAAATCCCAGCCCCGGCCTGTTTGCAAACCCACAAGCTGAACTGCAGCACAACTGGTAACCACCAGTATGGCAGTGAAGGTTCTTGCCTTCCATGCGGGAGGCCCCCAGTTCAGTTCCCACCCCGTGTGGCCCCACATCCACCTGTGTGGAACGAAACTGTCACAACTAATGACGTACAACTATGGGGACTGCTCTGGGCCCTCTCCCTTCTCTCCGTCTATCTCTGCCTCCCTCACCTTCTCCCAAAACAATAAAATAAAATAAAATAAAACAAAACAAAACAAATCCTTTTTAAAAAGTCAGAATTCTCAGGCCTAATAACAGATTTTGAGGACTGGGGTGAAACAAAAACTGAGGCCAAAAAAGGTAAAATTAAGGTGACTCTGTCCCAGGTTGCCTGGGACAGTCCCAGTTTATGCCTGTGGTCTTAGCATAATTATTAATGGTGTCCCTTTCATTCTCAGGAATGTTCCTGTTTGGATGATCAATGATCTGGTCACCATGATCACTGTTGACACACTACCCTCAGGGAAAGGTCAGGAAACACACTTCCCTTTCTCTCTGTTCCCGGCAGCTGTGTGCGCGCGCGCACGCACGCACACACACACACACACACACACACCCTTTTCTTCCAAAAGGCCCTGAAAGGTGAGACGATGAAGGGCCATCCCCCAACCCCTCCTGTTCCCACCACTGCTCTCCTCAGCTGGCTTTGAAAGTTCCTGGGCTGCGGTTCCACACCATACTCTGTGGGGAAGAGACCACAGGGACCCCTCTGGGTCTAAATGACTCTGGGGACCTGAAGGGTCCTGGTCACTGTCCCAGACCATGGTGGTGGGGAGCCAGGTTGGGTGGTTGAGGGGAACCTTCCAGAGCAAAGCCTTCCAGTAACCTCATAAAGGTTCTTTTCAGTCCTTCAGGCTGACTTCACTGTCACCCCTCCCATCCCCAAGTCCTGACCTCCCCTTAGAGGGAAGCAGAACTTTAATCCTATAACAAAGATGCTATTTGTCTACTGGGGTCTGGACCCTATCACAGAGCCTCCCAGGTCTCTAGCTGTCTGGCTGCAATACACAGCCCCTGGGAAATGTGTGGGGTCAGGCCACGGGCTGCATTCGCTGACTGCCCTTGGCCAGTTCTCTCCCCTCTCTGGGCCTCAGTTTCCCTGAAGAGGTAGGACAGGCAGATCACAAGCTGGAATGTTTCAACGTAGGAGCAGGGGGCCCAGGCAGGTCCAGGGCCATGACACAGCCGGGGATTGAGCGGGGAGGCCTGGCTTCCTGCTATTGTCCCTCCAGCTTCCCCAGCCTCGCGAGGATCTTGGCTGCTCAGACAGGGAAGCTCTATGCATCTAGAGAGAACAGTGCCCTCCGTGGCCCTCACAGGGGCTGTGGAAGTGACCGGGGCAAGTTGGCTACGGTTTGAGATAAGGTGGTGAAGACTGGAGGACACAGATTAGTTGCTGGAGTGGAAAGGCCAGTTGCTTTCACACCCCTGAACTTGAGACCTTAACGATCCAAAGCCAGGTTGCCTAATTAATTGAGAAAGAGAAAGAAAGGGGATGCCTTGAGAATGAAAGAAACAAGTGGGAAATGACAGGCTCCTCAAGGTGGGAGCTCATGTTCCATTCCATTTCACAGAGGACAAACCAAGGCCTTGCAGGCACTTGTGGCTGACAGTGAAGGTTAATAGCCTGCTGCTATGGGGTCACAGTGACGGAAAAAAGAGTCAACCCTGTGTTTTCCCCACTCACTCTGTGGCCTGGGCAAGTCACGACCTTTCTGAGCCTCAGTGTTCCCATTTGTAAAATGGATGCTCCTTATGCTTGCAAGACGGGAGGATTCAGCATAAGAATGTAAACAGTAGGTGCTCAATGGATGTGATTTTCATTAAAGTAGGATTGACTCTTCTCAGAGCACCAACTGTCACGTACTCCAACTTTCTACTTTACAGAGGGAAACTGAGGCTAGAATGACCAGAGACTAGCTGGAGGCCTCTCTGTTAGAAAGGACCCCATGGGTGCTGGGTGTGTGTGTGGGGCGGGGGGCCTGGGGAGTGGGTGTGTCACCAGGAAGGGAGAAGGAAGGAGGAAAGGAGGAAAGGAATGAAGGGCATGTCCGTGGCCAGTCTGCAAGCGCTGTGATAAGCCTTATCAAAAGGCCTCCCAGGTAAATACGGCTTCAGCCAGGCGGAAACAGTTCCCGCCTGCTGTTCTGTCTACTTCCCGAGACCTCAGAAAGAGCTGATCTTTCCCACCCTTGGGCCAGAATCCCAGCCAGGTGGCCGCTCGTTGACCTCCAGGGCGCGGTTCCCATCAGAAGCCAAAGCAGCCAATTTGGCATTCCAGTCCACTGTCCCAGGATAGGCCCTGGGCATCTGGGAAGAAGGTGGCCGAGAATGCGGTGTCCCCTTACCCATCCCTGGAGCCCCTGGAGCAAGACCTGCAACTGCTGCTGACTTGGGGTACTCCTCCCAAGTCAGACCCTTCTCACTGAACAAACCTCCACCCTGACTGCTTTCCACATGCGCTCAGAGAGGCTAAGCAACTTGCCTCTGGCCACCCAGCTGGTAGGCAACCCACATCTGCACCAGAACCCAGGTCTGCTGGTCCAGCCCCCAAGCCTGAGGCTATTTCCGGAAGCCTGGAGCCAGCTGGGTTCTCTCCACCACCCAGTCCCGAATTGGGCTGAGCCCAGAGGCCTGGTCAGATTGTGTGGATTTTGGGACACGGCTGTGGATAAAGCTGAAAAGTTGTTTTGAAATAAGAACTAGCGAGTATGAACTCGATGGACCTGAGTGGTAGGAAGCTGACCCAACCCAGCGGATAGCAGGCTTTCAGGAATCCAGGTGTCTAGAAGCACCAACTTGTTTACAAGGCTGGGTGGCCTGAGGTGATGTCTCTCACCTTTCTGGACCGCAGTCAACCTCATCTGTGAAATGGAGCTATGACTGCTGGGAATGGAGTCACCTGTGCCATTGTGTGTCAGGGGACAGTGAAATCACAGAACAGGGCCAGGCAGGGTGGAACAGGAGGGCTGCTACTCACCAGTCACAGCACTGAAGGTGAGGCTGTCCACGCCCGCCTCGTAGCTTCTGCCTCCGAAGTGCAGCGTCAGCCAGAAGGGCTGGCCCCGCCGGACCACCAGCTTCTCCTGGCACAGGTCTGCTGTGTGGTGGTCACGGCCATTGGCCTCCAGCTCCAGGTTGCATCTCTCCAGAACCAGGTCTGCAGACACAGCGAGGGCCATGAGCCATGGGGGCATCTCTCAGCCAGCGGTGATCCCCTGCCATGCACCTGCGCCCCCGGGACACGGGGACCCTCCAGGGAGCCAACCCGTTCTAGTGACCAGATGTTTCCCTTCCTGACCCACAGCCCACCCCATCCATCACCCAGAGGCTAGCCAGGGACGCATCTCCCGAACTCTTAATCACAAGGTTGTGGGCATGTCGGGAGAAGGTTCTGCCACTTCCCAGCTGGGTGACCTCAGGCAACTCCACTTTTCTGGGCCTCGGTTTCCCCATGTGTTCACAGGTGGAGAGGGTGGGATCCAGCTCCCAGGGCTGTTGTGAGCCATTTAACACAGTGCCTGATGCGCAATAAATGCTGCCTATTGTCATTGGAGTGTTCCTTTGGTTAAAGCAGGTATTTGGTATAGGCTGATTGCCTTTTAGGCTGAATTTCCAATTCACAGGAAATACAGGAAACTGAGGATCCAGGACACAATCAGCAAAACTCATCTTCAGGGAAACTATCGGCAAAGCATTTGGTTTCTTTAATAACTAAATTGCAAGAAAAAAATGGGGCCAAAAGCTGAAGGGAGAATTATAGATTAAGAGAAACTTAAGAAACTTAAGAAACATTCCAATCCCCGTGCTGAAATCTATTGATTACATATATGAGACAACTGGAAATTTGAAGACTGATGGAAAAATGGTGATAGTAAGGAAGTTTTGTTAATCTGTTTATATCTAAAGAAAGAGTCCTTATCCTTCAGGGATACATATTGAAATGTTTACAAATGAAATGTCGTGCTGTCTGGGATTGGCTTCTAAATAATGGGGGTAGAAAAGAAGTGCAGAGGCAGAAGTAACCATAGGGAGGTGGTGGTTGGGACTGGGTGATGAGACCCTAAACATTTATTATTATTCTAGTCTCTCTACTTTTATGTACCGGTATGTTCAATATTCTCCATAGTAAAAGTTTTTTTTAAATGACAGGGGTTTTGGAGTCTTCTGGACCTACGTTTTTGTTCTGTTGTGCCACTGTGTGTCCCTAGACAGGAAAGCCCTCTCTGTGCTTACTTCACTGAAGCTACTGTGAGTTCCAGGAGAGGATCTTGAGATACCCTTCCCGCAGGGCTTATCCCAGGGCAGGAACTTGATGTGTGAAAGTCCTACTTCTAGTTTCAGAGAGAGATGAAGACCAAGGCAGGGGTGGGGGTGATGGGATGGATGGAGGTCTGAGGGAAGCACAAACCCCGTAAATCTTGGCAAGCTGAAGGTCAAGATCAAGAAGCCCATAGGGTGGGGAGAGAGTGGACAAGGCAGACTCTCAGAGTTGTGGGGCCCTTCGGGAGTACGTGGTCCAACTGAGGCCCAGGGGTGAGGATTTGCCCAAAGTCACCCAGCATATCAATCCTTCTACAGGATGTCAACCTAGGCCTCCTGTCTCAGGCCACAGAATATCCCCAAAGTGAGGTGCAAAGTGCCCAGTGACTATAGGGAGAGATATTCTGTGGCCCCAGGTCCCACGGCAAGCGGCAGTTTTGGGACTTGAATTCAGGGCTGTAGATTCTGGAGCCTGCCCTGGTAACCACTTCACTCAGAGCTCAGGGTTTGTTCTCCATTCCCTCACTCTTTTCTAACCCCTGCTCCCCACGTTCTGTTTTCTCCAGCCTGGGAGGGGACTTCGGGAAGCTTACCCCCTACAATCACAGCAACAGAGAGCCCTGCAAGGAACAGAGAACTTTCTGCTGTCCTGCTGGGTGAGAGAAACTGTTTTGTGGGATGTTAACTGCCCCCACCCCCAGATCTTAAGGAGGAAAGAGACCACCGCTGTCCCCCTGGGAGGCCTTAGCGGGGATGGTCACACCCTGGTCTCGGGCTGTTGTCGGAAGAAGGATTTCCAGAAGTCATGCCCGGCTCCAAAGGTGCAGAAGCCCTGGGCTCTGGAATCACAGGCTTTCTGCATGAAAGAAGGGCCCAGGGTCTTCCAGGCGGGGGCCCCCTGTAAGAAGTGGCTACTCTGGCAGCAGGGCAGGGGGCTTAGCATAACTGGCATCTCCAAGGTCTCCCACCCCCACTGAGTCCCACTCTTGGGGACAGGGATGGGAAGCTGCAATGAGGACAAGTGGCCACCTAGGTGACATGTCACAACCAGCCCCGAGTTTGTTTTCGATCCCATGTGTTGGGGAGCTGGGTCCCAGAGAGGGACAAGGTGGCCTGAGATCACACAGCAGGTAAGGCAGGCCTCTGGTTCCTCCCACTTACCCCTGCTTCGCCTGTCCCTCTCCACGTCCCCTCTCCCCACTCCTTCTTCCTGGGGGCGGCAGTGGTGCAGAGGTCATCTGCAAATGGACTTGACCCAACAGCCAGCCGGGTGCAGGCACATCCTCCATTGTAGAAATCCCTTCGGGGGGCCGGTAGTGTTGCCAGTGTGTGTGTGTCAGGTGGAAAATTAACTGAACTTCTCTACTCCTCTCAGTCCTCACAGAGGTACCAGGGGCTGGCAGTATCATCCATGTTTTATAGGAGGGGAAACAGACTCAACAATGGCCAAGGACTAGGGTGGCAGAAATCAAGGACTGGAAGAAGCCTAAGAGAATGCATCTGCTCTCAGCCCACTGCCCCACAGGATCCTGGGACCTCCTCTCTGGCCCCTGGGGCCAAGGAGTCAGTTGGGGCTGGCTTGCACACCACCGGGACAGCAGGCACACCTCCTTCCAGCTGGCAGGGACTCGCCAAAGCAGAGTGCTCCGAGGCCAGACCAGCACGCCATGCACAGCCCCTCAGCACCCTGCATGCAGCAGGGACCAGCACAGTGGTGTGTCTGCCAGTGTAGCATAGTTCACAACACACCTTCATGTTCCAGGGCCTCGCCGCGTCCAGGCAGGCAGGGGTTAAGGCTCATGCCCTGGGGATGGTGAAACCGGCCCCAAGCCCAGCCAGGCACCTCTCACCCAGCCCAGCCCTCCTGTGGCTCCCCTTATCAGGGACTTCAAGATCCAGCCAAGCCTGCCCTGAGACCAGGGCGGGACGGCCCGGCGCGGGATGGCAGTGGCGCTGACATCACTACTCACCCTCGGCCATGGTCAGGTGGCTCCTCAGACTTTCCAAGCGTGGCAAGACCCTCCACGCGGGCCGCTGGCAGCAGGCACTGTGGCGGCTGAGAGCAACGGCAACTTATAGCCCGCTTTGGGGCGGGCAGGGGGCGGGGCCGCGAGGGAAGGCGGGGACCTGGTGAGGCCACTATTGCCTAGTCTGAGCCCACGCTCTGGCCCTGCCGGCTGGGGCAGGAGCCCAGGGGAGGCAGGAAGCAGCCGCCAAGCAAGGGCTCCCCCTGGGGGCACAGACCAAATGCTGGGCTGGCACAGCTGGGACAGGGACGCACAATAAGACCAGGACACACAGACATACCTGGACCCACAGCACCAGACCTTGGGTAGCAGAGACACCTGGACAGTAAAATACACACATGCAGGTACAGACACACAGTGGGAGACATAGGGATATGGCTACACTGAGACACAGGCACACTCCCACACATACAGCAGACAAACCTGGACATACAGCCAGTGACGGGGACACAAAATCAAATTAAAACACGGAGACATGCCAGGACATAGACGCAGCTAGACACACAGGTACCCACCATAGCCACACACAAGTAAGCAGGTGTCCAGATGTACCCAGTTCACAGACACACGCAGTCAGACCTACAGACACCAATACACCCTCAGATATAGACACAAAATCAGATTGTACCCATGGATACGCAAAGATGCAGATGCTCAGAGATGAGCACACATACAGACTCATGTACAGATGCAGACATACCCACAAATACATCTCTTTCTGGAGCAAAGCCCAGATCATCTGCCCATTTCACCCATCCCTCAGTCCACTGAAGCATCTATCCAACTGCTTATCCACTCATTTATCCATCCATCCACCTGTCTGTTCATCCACCCACCCACCCACCTATCCATCCATCCCTCCACCCACCCACCCACCCACCCACCTATCCATCCATCCATCCATCCCTCCACCCAGCCACCCATCTATCCATCCATCCATCCATCCTTCCACCCAGCCACCCATCTATCCATCCATCCATCCCTCCACCCAGCCACCCATCTAGTCAACCCTTTCTGCTCCATCTCCCTTCCTCCCTTCACTGATCTTTCCTCCAGGCCCACTGTGTGCCAGAAGGGAATGAAGCCAACTTTCCAGAGACTCAACCTCTTATCCCTCGTGCCCAGCACCCTGGGACTGGGGGGCATCACCCCTCCTGGTCCCTCTGGTCCACCAGCCTCCTACGCTTCTTACCCACATGAGACCTGAGCAGGGAGGGTCCCTGGAGAAACAGGAGGCTGTGGGCCTCCCTCAGCTCTTTTTCCAGAAGGAGTTCCTTATCTATTGATGGATTTGGGCTACAGAACTGTCCCCAGTTTCCATTCTTGTGTGACAGCGCAGGGAACAAAGCCGTATTGCTTTAGCAGATTTGTCCCTAGAATGGACCCTGCCGGGGTCTTTGTGAACAAACTCATAGCACAGATTGGGTCCTGCTGACTTGTCAAATAGCCCCATGGGTGGACCTTGTGACTGCCCCATTTTCCAGCAATAGTTGCAGAAACTGTTCCCAGCAGCTGGCAAGAGCTCCGAGGAAGGAGCGGGGTGAGTGAGCATCAGTTAGGGAGCCAGGGTTCAAGTCCCTGCCCTGCCCGGACCAGCTGTGTGACAGGTATTGTGTGACAGGTATGTGTGGGCAGGTATTTTTGGCTCTCCAGGCCTCAGTCCTCACCTCTCCTGCAAGATGATCAGGCATCTGGTATGTAGTGAGCACTAGATAACTGGGGTCCCTAAGTATTAGAGCAAAAATGCCAAGTGTCCTAGCACCGGGCCCTGAGGGACACAGGAGGCGTGAGGACAGTCAGGCTTTGCAGAAGGCACGCTGCAGGCTGCATGGCCAAGTGTCAGCCCTGCCCCACATGAAAGGATGGACTCTGCCTTCATCCATTCTTCCCCATTGGAAATGACATGTCCTCCACTTGATACTCATTTGCCTCTGCAGCCCCCACCGGGGAGCTCCCTGAGGGCTATGAAAGCACTGGTGTCTTTAGAATACCCATCCGATTGTTTCCGGTGCCCAGCAAGGGGCCTGGCACAGAGCCCAGGCCTGTCCCTGACCCACCCAGCTGCCTCCTCTTTCTTCCCTTCCCTTTTTCATAGAACTGTGACCACTTGAGGGATGGGATCTCTTGAGCAACCCCAGGAAAGGGCCAGACAGGGTCAGGACTAGCTTCCCAGATGTGGCTGGAAGTTGGGCAAGATCTGGGTTCCTGACCTGGTGACTGGGGACCCTTTCCTCACTCTGGGTCTCAATTTTCCCATCAGTTCAAAGGGGCTGGGAAACCCTGCCTTGTCTGACCTCACTGGGGAAATAAGGTTTCAAAACTCCCATTTAATGAGAGTAAAATAGAGGCCCAGAGAGGGTAGGCATAGGCTCGCCCTCATGGTCCCCTGACAGTGCAGGCAGGAGCCCTTCATCTTCCTGTGTGGGGAAGTGCTGTGCAATGGTTACAGCAGGGGCTCTCTGAGGTCACTCTTGGCTGTGTGACCCTGAGCAAGTTACTAGACCTCTCTGAGTCTCCATTTTCTCCTCTAAAATGGTATAACAAGAGTCCCAATCTTTGAGGGTTAGAGATAATGTCTGCTCAGTGCTGGGTACATAGTAAGTGCTCAATAAATGGTACTTAAATCTTTTTTATGATGAAGTTATCAAGAGTCAGGACTCCCTTTCTTCCACAAAAGGGAGGTGCCTGTGTATAGATGAAGCAAGTTGCAGACAATGTAGAATATTTGGGGGGCATTGCTCAGAAGAACTCCTGCCTCCTAAATAAGTCTTATACCCAGGGTCACTGATGCCTAGAGCCCACCATTAGAGAGATCAATCCTTCATTTCCATAAGGATGTCCAGGCCTGAGGCAGAGACAAAGGTGAATTTTTAGACCTTTTGAATAACTCATTACCAGCCAGATGTCCCATTTAAATCTCACAATATGATTTCTTGTCATTTGTTAAATGAGGAAACTGGGGCTCAGAGACTTGAAGTGACTTTCCCAGGGTCACACAGTCAGGAAGTGGGGCAAGGAGCCTAAGGTTGGTTCAAAAGCCAGCACTGATTCTTCCCTGATTCAAGGGTCAGTCCTATCTCCTGCCACCACCCTGGGGGGTGGGGCCTCAGGGGTCTGGGTCAAGTCCAGCCCTATAACCCTTTCCAAGTGAGGACTCTGAGGGCAGAGGTCCATGCTTCTGACGTACGGCATTGGGCGCACAGTGGACATTCAATAAACCTTTGGCATGAGAGAAAGAGAGAGGGTTATGTCAGAGAGAGAGAGAGAGAGAGAGAGAGAGAGAGAGAGAGAGAGAGAGAGAGAGTTGAAGAATGGAAGGAAGGAAAGGAAGAAAGGGAAAAGGATTAAGGTTCAGAGAGGTTAGTGAAACTGGCTGAGGTCACACAGCACAACTGGGCTCCCAGGCCCCGGCTTGGCTGAGCCAGTCTTCAAGAACGAGGGGCCCAAAAGCCAGAGATGGCCTTAGATGGCTGACTTGGGAGGAGAGGGAGGATGGGGCAGTAGTGGAACCGTGATAGGGCATCTGAAAGCCTCAGCTTTTTTACCAACTGGTGACTCATGACAGATGAGCAGTGTCTGGCATGAGCAAGTCCAGGGAGGGCAGGGCCAGACTCCCCTGAGGTAGGATGGGATGAAGACAGGAGACTTGTAGAAAAGGGCAAGAGGTAGGTGTGACCTCTCAGGCCCTGTGAGAGGGAGTGTGGCTGGTGGCCTGTCTGAGGCAAATCCATGTGTCCCAGGTTGTGGGAGCAAAGAACAGGGCACCTGACTGGGGTGGCCCTACCCACGTGTCCATTTTGCAAAGGGAAAAACTAACCCTATCATGGTATTCTCAGCTCCATTGTCACAATGCATCCCCCCTCCCCACTGGCCCCGACCCCAGCATTGGATCTCAGCATTGGATCTCAGCCCCAACTATGCCATTGAAGCTCCGTGGGCCCCGAGGACGTTAGCTTACCTCACTGAAGCTTCCATTTCCATTTCTGTAAAGCAGAATTATAGCCCAGACCTCAAGGGCTGGTGTGAAGGTGAGAGGAGCTGCGGGCCAGAGGGCTCTTCTGAGATGCACCCTGAGCTCACCCTCCCCCGCTGCACCCCCTCAGGGGCCCGTTTGAACTCCTGAGCACCTGGCCTGGCATCCCAGGCCCTGCAGGTCTGGCTCAACTTACCCTCCGGTAGCATCTCCCACATTTGCACCCTCCAGACTCCCCAGACATCTGCTAGGTCCCAAATGCGTGCTGCAGTTTTATCCACCCCCAAGTTGTGCCCTCTGCCTGGGAAGCCCACCCCTCTTCATCTATCAACATTCCCCTTGGCCTTTAAGCCCCACCCAAAAGACACCTGCTCCCAGAACTCACCTAGAGCAAGACTTCCCTTGTGCCCCCACTCTCACAGGACACAGTCACAGTCTGCCTCGTCGAAGGACCAGTGTATGTGTATGTGTTTGTCTCCCTCTACCCACCTGGCTGTTAGTGGTTATTCAATAAATGTTTGTTGAATGAATAAGTGACCTATGGCAGAGGGAAAGAAAGCATGTGAGAGCTGGTTAAGCCTGGGCCAGGCTCTGGGAGTTAGCACAGGGCCTTGGCTGGTAAGATTTGTGGTACTGGTTGCCCATGGCAGGATGGAGCCAGGGCATGATACTGGGGTCTCTCTCAATCTTGGTTTCCTCCATCGAAGATAAGAGATCTGGATCAAACTTACTTTCCAATCACATTTCCTACAATCCAAGGAGTAGAAAAACCTACTACTGAACCTCAGAGAGGGCAAACAATTTCCCCCAGGTCACACAGCAAATTCGGGTAGAGTCTGGGTACCTTGATCCCAAGGTAGGGGGCCTTCAAACACTATAAAAGAGTAAGTACTGGCCCTGTACTTCCCACCTCCAATTTTGAAAATGTAGAAAGCTGCTTTTATTTAATTAGTAGCAGGGAGCGGGGTGGAACATGAGGCTTGCACAATGGAATCAGTGGTGAGTTGGTATGCCAAGGGCTGTCGTGGGGCTCCAATTGCTCCAGGCTCCAGCCCTGGCCCCCTTCTTCCTGGCTGTGTAGCTCAAATCTTAGCCTGCAAAAGAAAGTGACTCAAAACCCCTAGCCCATTGGAAGAAAGCAAAAGGAAGTGAAAGCCCCTTCCAAGGAGAATAAATTGATTCTATTATTGTTGTCACCACTAAGTGCTTTCATTTCTTAACTGTGTAGACACCCAAGGAATGGGTAGTTTTAGGATTTTTGGAAGTGAAATCCTGACCATTTCAGGCAGGAAGATTTGCTTTACTCATGGGAAAATGCACTTCAGACCTTTACTCACAACCAATTAGCACTTGCTTGACATACCATCCTAACAAAGACATAACATGCAAACATGATATAACAGCTCCAAAGGATTAGAAGTTAAGGGGAAGCCGGGATGGCTCAAAGGGTTGAGCACTTGCTTTGCAGCCCTGGGGACCAAGGATCAAATCCTGGCCCCAGCCCATGTGGACCCGTATGCTGAACTGCAGTGTGCTTCCTATGTGGGAGGCCCCCAGTTCAGTTCTTGCCCCCTGGTTCAGCCCCTGGTTCGAGGGGGCGTGCTCCCGTGCTGGAGGCCCCCAGCCCAGTTCCTGCCCTGTGCAGTCCCCACCCACCTGTGTGGAATAAAACCATATTGAAAACTGATGGAGTTCAGCTGTGGAGACTGTTCTGGGCCCTCCCCCTTCTCTCTGTCTCTTTCTCTGTCTTTGTCTCTCTCTGTCTCTGTCAAAAACAATAAAATAAATCTTAAAAAAAAAAAAAAAAAAGGAATGGAGTACTGATCCATGCTACATGTGTGAACTTCTAAACCATTATGTTCAGTGAAAGAAGCCAGTCACAGAAGATCGTATCTTATATGATTCCATTTATATGAAATGCCCAGAATAGGCAAGTCCACAGAGGCAGGAAGTAAGTAGATGAGTAGATGTCAGGAGCTGAAAGAACGGGGAACGAGGCGTGGATACTAATGGGGTATCTACTGGGGCATGAAGAAAATGTTCTAAAATTAGATTGTGGTAATGGCTGCACAAATCTGTGAATATACCCAAAACCATTTAATGGATGAATTTTATAGGGTATGAATTTTATCTTATTAACATGGTACTTTTTAAAATGATGGTTGTAAAATAAGACAAAAAGCCAATAATAAAAGTTTGGAAGCCTTTGCAAAACTATCTCATTCTCCAATCTAAAACCTAAGGGAAATACTTGCATGTGCATCCAAGGAATGTGTACAGGGAGAGTCTTTATAGCACTATTTGTTATGGCAAAAACTGGCCACAACCTAAGTGCCCAGCAAAGGGGGATGGGTAAATAAACCATGTCTGGGAATATTACACAGCACTGAAAATTAGAAGAGGTAGTCCTCTGTGTATGGACACGCAAACAATCCCAAGTCATAATGCAGAACAACGAAAACAAATGTGGGGAGGGATATAAGGTGGGATATAATGATTCCTCAAGACTGTTCATTTTCTATGAGAACAAAAAAGGTAAATTCATATAAAATATATAAATGTGAATATATAGAAGAAAGTTTGGAAAAAAAACACTCCAAGTGTTGGCAACAGTGGGAAGAATATTTGGGGCCATGATTGGGGGACAAGCAGTAGTGATTAAAAGTGGTTTCAGTATTCTATAGAAAAGGAGAAAAATTTTCACTGAGGCCATGTTACTATGTATCACTATGGTAATTCAAGATTAATTTTCAAAAGAAAAGAATCACCTGGTTTACATTTAAAATAAAGCTTTTATAAAAATGGAAATGCTCCAAAAAAAAATTGGCAAAGCAGGTAGAAAAAAATATATACATATAAAAGAGAAAAACATGTCAAAAAAAATACACAATCGGCCCATAAAAACTTTGTCAACATTGGCACAGTCTTACAAAACCATGTGAATAAAGAGGAAATTCACAACGAGCGTTCCCACATCTGAAATTTGGAGTTTTGAGGACTGTATACTGAGTTGTGATTTACTTCACAACCTTATTTATGTCCTAAAATGCTTCTGGAGCCACCCTATACACACACACAACACACACACCATAAAAGTGCTTGAAAAATCTTTTACTTTGTTAAAATGAGGGTCAGAGAGGTGAAATGACTTGTCCATAGTGACACAGCTTGGAAGGGGCAGAGTGAGTGCCCTGAAATCCATGTTTGTAACCGATTCGGCTAGAATTTCACGCAAGGGGAGTAAAGCGTTGGAGCGGGTGCCTGGCTAAGCTCCCGTGGCCATTTGGGGCTGTCCGAGGTGGGGAGGGGGAAAAACCACCCATTCTACAGCATTCGTCTGCCTCCCCTCACCTTAGGCTGAGTCATGGGTTATGTCTACCTGACACACCCAGCTCAGTCAATAAAGCTCCAACACACTTTCTTTCATGGAATTAAATGACCCCCTAGGGCAGTGGCTGAACGCATGTTTAGATGAAATGACCACTTGTTTCTCCTGCTTGTTTGATGAGACAATTGAGTGACTGTCTACCTGGACTGAATGCTTGGAGGTCTGAAGTCACACTCAGCTTGACCCAGTTAGTCTGAAGGCTGACTGTTGCATCTGGTGCTGTGGTCATCATGCCCCAACATCATAGAAAATGGGAGGATTGGCCTCATTCCTGGCAGGGCAGACCTCAGTGTCCAAGATAATAAACCTCAATGCCCACAGTCCTCTGCAGTTGAAGGCGTCCTCTTTGTTGAGGCAGCTTGTTCACCATTTTGCTTCTGTGTTAGGACCCCTTTCTATAGGCTCGATGGGTTGTCAATCAAGTGGCCCTGCCCAGTCTTAGTTAAGGGTGAACCTGTGCCCCAAAGTCAGCCAATCAGAGTCTCTCCTGGGACTTTGCATCTTATGGCTCCAACACAAATTCTAAATACAAGAGTACCTTGTTTTATTGCACTTAGCGGGTATTGCCTTTTTTATAAATGAAGGTTTGTGGCAACACTGCATTGAACAAGTCTTAGAGCCATTTTTCTAGTAGTAGGCTCAAAGGATGGTTAGCATTTCTTAGCAATAAAGTATCTTAAATTAAGGTACATACATTGTATTTTTTAAGACATAATGCTATTGTACACTTAATAGACTACAGTACGGTGTTAACCCAACTATTTTTTTAAGACTTATTTTATTGTTTTGAGAGAGAGAGAGAGAAGGAGGGAGGGCCCAGAGCAGTCTCCATAGTTGTACATCTTAGCTATGACATAGTTTCACCTCCAGGTGGATGTGGGGCCATGCAGGGTGGGAAATGAACCGGGGGCCTCCTGCATGGAAGGTGAGAATCTTCTCCACTGAGCCATCTCTGCAGTTATCAGTTGCACTGCAGTTCAGCATATGGGTTTGCATGGACCAGGGCCAGGATTGGATCCCTGGACCTCGCTATTGCAAGGCAAGCACTCGACCTGCTGAGCTATCCCAGCATCCCCTAACATAACTTTTATATGGACTGAGAAACCAAAACAATTAGGTGACTTACTTTATGATGATATTCACTTTCTTGTGGTGGTCTGCAAACAAACCCACAATATCTCCAGCATACGTCTTAGTGGTTCAAGTTCACTGGTTCATTCCAGAACTACTTCACTTCTTGTCTTTTCTGAAGCTAAGCTTTTTAGCTTTTTGTTTGATTTTTTTTAAATTAGATTTACTGAGTTACAATTTACATACAAGTCACCCCTTTCAGATGTATATAGCTCAATGAGTTGACAAAGATATACACAGTCATATTACTACATGGATAATTGTGATATAGAACATTTCCACCAGCCCCCAAGCTTCTCTCCTGCCCGTTTGTAACAATTTGCTCCTGCCCCTCCCCCTCTGTCTCTGGCAACCACTGATCTGGTTACTGTGTATGCTGTTTTGTATGCTGTACAGTATATAGCCTTTGAGTCTGGCTTCCCTTCCTAAACAGTGCATTTGAGGTTCAGCCATGTTGTTGTGGTATATTTCCAAGTAGTCAGTACTCCATTGAATGGACTACCACAGTTTGTTTGTGCATTAACCAGTTGAAGGACATTTGGGTTGTCCTGGGCAATTATGAATAGCATCGTGAACATACAGGTACAGCTCTTTGTGTGAACATGTTTTCGTTTCTTTTGGGTGAATTCTTATGAACTGTCCCCATGTCCTTCCAATTGATTTTTTGGGGTGTTAAGCAGCCCTGAGTCTGTGCCTGTTCGTGCCACCAAACAGCTGAATGGAGACACCTACATTTCCCTGTGTTAAGTCTCCCAGTGACTCTATGGGGCTTAGGGTTATTCCCCTCATTTTATCGAGGAAGCCAAGAGAGCCTAACTAGCCTTCCCCAGACCACACAGTGGGAACTTGAATCCAAATCAAAGTCATGACGGTTGCCTTGGTGGCGGGCTAGCAGCTTCACCATGACGGTTCTAACCAATGTACACTGACTGACAGTTGTTGAATGAATGATTCCCTTCTTTTCTTTGGGCCTTGGCTGCCCTTTTGAGAAATGACAAGGTTGGACACTCAATGACAAATGAATTTCTGGTGTCCCTAGAGTCTAGGATTTCCACACGCTGTGACTGTAAGAGGGCAGTTTGCAAGGCCTTATCTTCTGATACACAATCGCAGGAAATGGAGCAAGTGGGGGAAGTGATCCCAGCCCTCACCCCTAGCTGCCCCCACAGATGAGTTCCTGCGCTTGTACCCAGCTGGGTGACCCCTAGAAGAGCAATTTTCAGTTTCTGCCTTTCTGAGCTAAGAAAATGTCCCCCTGCCACACTGGATTAGCATCACCCCTTTCGCTGAGAATCTTCCCAGGCGTGCGGTCTCCTTTCTTCATCGATATTTTCAGAATGTTCAGGTTTCTAAACGAGACCTGACAGGCATGCTGCTGCTGCTTCTTTTTAAGCTTTTCACAAATAAAATGAGTCACCCCACATACACCCTGGAGGCACAAATTAGCTGAACCCTGTCCTTTCCTAAGAGACACGGGTGCTGTTGGCTTGTGGGGGGTGGGGAGGTGGGAAGAGGGAAGTACCTCATCTTGGTTCAGGACAAGTGCTACAACAGGACCCACAGTCTTTCCAGGTCACCACCCTCCCTGAGTGCTCAGGGCCGCCCCTAGGAGGTCCAGGCGGACTGGAGTTTGCGCTATGGATGGAAGGCTTCAGGGTCCCACAGCTCCCAGCTGGGGCCTGATGCAAACAGCTTCGCATCTCTGCATCACAGTTTTCTCACCCAAATAATGGGGCCGACAAGAATACCAGCCTCCCACACTCAAGAATAAATGAGGGGGAAGCCGGGATGGCTCAGTGGGTTAAGCGCTCGCTTTGCATCCCTGGGGACCAAGGATCGAATCCCGGCCCCAGCCTGTGTGGACCCATGTGCTGAACTGGGGTGTGCCCCCATGAGGGAGGCCCCCAGTTTGGTGCTCGCCCTTTGGTTTAGCCCCTGGCTTGGTGGGGGAGGCATGTCTCCCATGCAGGAGGCTCCCAGCCCAGTTCCCGCCCTGTGCTGCTCCTGTCCACCTGGGTGGAAAGAAACCATTCATGCGTGTTATGGCTTTTCCTTGGATAGTTTGCAGCCTATGTGGCTCCACATGACCCTAAGCTGACATTCTCTCAAATAGTTCTCCATCCCTGTGATGAATGGTTCTGTCACCCAATTTCCAGATAAGACTGAGGTTCAGAGAAAGCAGGAACTTGCCTGAGGTCACCAGGTGACGTCTGGAGCTGGGACCGGCTCTGGTGTCTGTCAGGCAGGTTTCACAATTGATCTGTCCCTTCCCTGTGGGTCCTGTCCTGGGTTCCGACATATCCCACCGGCTGAACCCAGAGGCCACCTCCACTCTGCACCCCCGCTGCCACCCCTTCTCGACTGCCATGGAGCAGCCCTGGGGAAAGTTCATCTCCCTAGACCAGCAGCTCCAACACAGCCACCGGGATAGCCTTGCTGGAGCTCAGCTAGGCCATCCACGAACGTACCCCGAGGAGACAGAGGCCGGCAAGACCCTGGCCTTCACAAATCCTCCCTTCCAAGTTCACAGGGAGCAGCAACCCCCGGCTCAGCCACCTCCAAGGTCTTCTGTGAAAGCCGCTGAATGGCCCAACCTTTTATAGGTGAACAAACTGGCCTAGGATCAGGCCTGCCTGGCTCCAAAATCCATGCTTTTGTAAAATACCTTTCCCCTGTAAGGGGCCCGTTGTTTCTGGGGTGGGAGAACGGACGCGAGGAGAGCAGAGAGGAGGCTGGTATCAGCATCCAGGCAGGAGAGGGCGCAAGCCTGGGCTGGGCAGGTGGTAGGGTCTGGTTCACGCCTCCATGCCTTGGCCCATGCAGTTCCATGTGCTTGCCTATCCGTCACAGCTTGACCCCAGAGTCACATGTCCCAAAGACATCACCACCAGCCACGTGACCATTGTCTGCTGAGCGCTTACTGTGTGCAAGGACCTGCACTTCACATTCATCATCTCCTTCAATCCGCACAATCTGTCCCATGAGGAGCTCAGCCAGCCTGGTGACTTTAGACACTCTATATAGATGACCCCACATTTGCATCTTCAGCCCTGTCCTCACTCCCAAATTCCAGGCCCAGGTTTCCAATTACTTCCTCGCCTCTCCAGGTCTCCCCCAAAGCCAACCTGGTTCCCCGCCCCCAGTCTCCCCATCTCAAAGGAGGGCAATGCTACCCTTGCATCTGCTCAGGCCCCAGACCTTGGGGTCAACTTTGACTATTTCTGTATCCCCCAACCCAGGCTCCACCTCCAATATGTCAGCAAATCCCCGCTCTGCCTTTAAAGTATCTCCAAAATCCAACCTTTTCTCAGAGCTCCACTGCTAGCACTCTGGTCCAAGCTTCTGCTGTCTTTCACCTGGAGTTAGGTCTTGCTTTCTTCCTGACCCTCCCCTCCACTGCATCCACACAGTAGCCAGAGGAATCATATACCATATTTTTCCGTGTATAAGATGATACTTTTGTCTAAATTTGTTAGACCAACATTTGGGGATCATCTTATACATGGAAGTAACTGGTTGAGAGGGTTTCTTAATGTTGGGTTTGAAAAGTAGGGGTCATCTTATACATGGGGGCCTCTTATACATGGAAAAATACGGTAAGTCAGATCATGCCACTCCTGCTCAAGCACCTGCAATGGCTCCCCATTTCACTCCCATTAAAGTCCAAGTTCTTTTCAAGCCCCAGGACTGCCCTGGTCTGACCCTGTTCTTTGACCTCCTCTCCTGTCATTCTCTCCCTGCTCGCTCAGCTCCCACCATGCTTTGCCTTCGGCATGCTGGGCATGCTCCCAGGTTTGGGCTTTTTGCACTGGCTGTTCCCTGTGCCTGAGACGCCCTTCCCTGATGTGGAGACCTGGGGGTGGGAGCCCGAAAGTGGGCTGCATCTGCATGGCAGGCTGCAGTGAGCTTGGAGCAGCCTCAGTGATGAAAGAGATGAAGATTTGGCCCACACATGTCACATCATGTGTGACCTTGGAGATTGCTTTAACTTCTCTGTGTCTCAATTTCCTCTTCAGCTGAACTAGCTCTAAAGAAAACGAACAGCATCATCGGGACCGCTGATTTGTCACAGCTTGTGGGGAGAGAGAGGCTATGGTCTCAGAAGCCAACTGGTTCAGCCTTGCCATTTTATAGCTGGGGACCCTGAGGCCCAGATATAGCTCACATTGTCTAGAGGCACGTAAAGAAGTAGACGCAGCTGTGTGGGGTTTTGTTTTGTCTTGTTTTTTAAGAGATTACTTATGGGATAATTTACTTATTGAACATTTATTGAGCACCTACTATGGGCTGAGTCATGAATAAGACAAAGTTCCTGCTATCCAGGAACTCTCAGGTCAGTGGAGGAGATAGGTCAATCAGTACTCACTATGTAAACAGTAATTCCCATAAACTGTGTTCAGGGTTGTAAACAGGCCTATAATCCATTTTGAGTTGGTGAAGGAAAGCTTGGGGCCTGAGGAAACCCAGAGGGAGAGAAACTCTGTGTGGCAAATCAGGGCAGGCTTCATGGAAGAGGAAACATTATACTTAATCTGGGTTTTATATAATGAAAATGAACAACCACTGTGGAAGGCAGTGTGGAGATTCCTAAAAAAACTAGGAATGGAGGGGCCATATGACCCAGCAACCCCTCTCCTGGGTGTCTACCCAAAAAACCTGAAAACCTTAATCCGCAAAGATATATGTACCCCAATGTTCATTGCAGCAGTGTGCACGGTGGCCAAGTCGTGGAAACAATCAAAGTGTCCTCTGATAGACGACTGGATAAAGAAGTTGTGGTACATTTACACAATGGAATACTACTCAACAATAAGAAAAGATGAAAGACAGCAATTTGTGACAACATGGATGGACCTTGAAAACATCTTATTCAGTGAAATAAGTCAGACTGAAAGAATCAAGAAACATATGACCTCACTTATAGGTGGAATATAAAACTGAAAGTAACAAAGAAACAAAAACTCATGGACACAGTTAATAGTTTAGGGTAAGGGGGGAGGTGGGTGGGAGAGATGGGTGCTGGGGGGGGAGCAGGGAGAGGGAATCAAATATACGGTGATGGTAAGTGAGCTGATTCTGGGTGGTGAGCACATAATGCAATGTATAGACGATGTAATGTAGAATTGTACACCTGGAAACAATGTAATTGATATCAATCAATGTCACCCCAATAAATTTAATAATTAAAAAAAAAAGAAAATGAGTTAGTCAGGCAGATAAGGCAAAAGGAGCATTTGATGCAATGGGACCTACCTGTGCATATGGGGACAAAGTCATAGAAGTGAGGAAGAGTTTGGAGAACTCATAGGAAGGGGAAGACAAGGGTGTGGCTGGCACTTGGGGGTACTTGGAAGGAATGTTAAGGCTGGAAAACTCAGTGAGGCCCAGACCACAAAAGGCCTTGTATGCTCCGTTCAGGGTAAGCCATGGAGAATCATGGGAACAATTTTAAATGGGGGAGTGGCATGGTTAGGTCTGAGTTTGGGGAAGAGAATGGTGTAATCTTTAACCACGGAATTTTAGAGCTTGAATACAGTGACCATCATAATTCCAGGGCCCTGTTTTTAAAGATAAGTAAAGTAAGGCCAACCAGGGAAATGGTGCTCAGAGCTGTCAGAACGGGAAACATTTGTCTCCCACCTGGTCTCTCGAGGTGGACTGAGCCTGAGGCTGGGCTATGTCTGCAGGTCCTGCTCCAAGTGGGACCAGTTGCCATCTTCTGTGATGTCCCTCCTCGTTTCCCCCCTTCAGCCCCACCCTGGAGTCTCTGAAGAACACCGTTGATCTGGGAATCCTCTCCTTACTCGTTCCTACTCTGTGTGACCCTGACCTCATCCCTTCCTCTCTGGATCCTCAGTTTTCCCATCTGGCTAATGGGTATGATACATGAAGTGCTAGCTGGTGCTGACTATCAAACATGCTGGGGCCTCACTAAGACCCCAAGGAGAACGAAGGCCAGCCAGGACCAGTTCTGAACAAGCTGGCTCTTGGTGAGATGGGGAACCCAAAGGCAATCCTCCACCTCACTAGCCCAAGTGTGGCCCTAAGTGACATTTGGGATTCGCACTTTTCTCATTCAGGTCTCCACACAACTTTCAAGGTGACCTCAACGGTTGTGTAAGTGAAAATGGTAAAGAACTCTCCCCTGAGGGACTCCTCACAATACCCAGGGGCAGCCCAAAAGAAGGACAGACACCTCCTCCCTTTGGTTTCACAAAGTCTTTGCCTGACGAGGCCCAGCTGGTAGCAGCAATGCCAGTTTTGCTTCCTGGCAAAGCCAGAGCCACAGCGACCCTAGGGCCTGATGGATGCACAGAAGGGGCATGACCGAGTCATCGATTCAGCTCCTAAAGACCCTGGGGGATGGCCTCACCTTGGCACGGCCTCCATGAGCCCTCAAGACCGGCACTTGGGAAAGGTCACATGGCTTTGGCATTGGGCCAGTTTTAGTTGGGGAAAGCACTACTGTGTGAGAATCAGGATTATCTTAGAAGCTCAACTCTACCTGCAGGTTCCTTGAGAGTGAACTCTCTCAGGCAGCAAATGGAGCTGTATTATACCGTGGTCACCCAACACGCATGGTGCCCACTTCGAGCTCAGCCCTGTCAGGCCCTGTGGCTGACAGAGAAATGAGACAGGCATGTTTTCTTTCTGTGGCTTCAGCAGAACGGTTGCAGCTTTTTCCTAATTGACATTAATGTTCACTGTTCAACTTTTATAAAATACAGAAGAGCCAAAAGAGGAAAGTAAAAGTCACTTCAAGGATCGCCACTAGAGAAAATAACTGTTCATAGTTTGTTGCATTTCTTTCAGTGTTGCTATATCATATTTAAATATATGTGCACATATAAATGACTTCAATTTCTAAAAATGGAATATTAATGTGCTCTGAATTTTAAAAATAGAATCACTTTTAATCATAAAAAAAACAAGTGTTCATTGAACACCTACTCTATGCCAACCATGTGTCAGTCAGCAGGATCCACAGGTGAACAAGACAGAGGTGGATCCTGCTCTCATGTAGTTGCCTGTATTATTTTATCTTATTTATTTATTTTTTTAGTGCGTGTCTATTGTTTTTCAAGTCACAACATATATTTCTACAACATAACTTAATTGTTTGTCTAGAATTTCATCAAATAAATGAAACCTAACATCAAATTCCTTTTGTTGAAGTTAGGTTGTTTCCCAGGTGTTCACTATTGCAAACAGTGGTCATCCTTGCAACCATTGGTAATGGTGGGTTGGCTCATTCAACATTTGTTTCAACCTCTTTCTATCTGCCTTCCTTTACTGCAAGGGCTGGAAGGTTGAAAAGTGCATTTCCCAGACTCCCTTGCAGCTAGGGCTTAGAAACCAATTAGGTCATGCCCATTAAGTGCACATATGTGAGATTTTGAAGGCAAAAATAAGGTGGAGGTCTATTTTTCCTGCTTTGGCTTTTCCTGCTGGTTGTGAAAGCATTAAGATTTGTGTAGCCATGGTCTCAGTGTCCAGTCCCCAGCTCCTGAGTGATGAAATATCAGCAACATCTAATCCCTAGATTCAAGTGACAAATTCCTAAGGACAACAGTTCCCAAGCTCCTGGGCTGTAGCAGAGGCAGCAGCTCCCAAGGGTAGGCGCATAGTAGTGATGTTCTGAGAGTCATTCCTGGAAGCCCAGCCACTCTCCAGGCCTTTTAGTAATTTTGCAAGAACCAAACTTCCTGTATTAAGTCTCTTCCTGTTTAAAGTAGTAAATGTGGTTTTTCTGCTGTCTGCAACTGAACCCTGAGTGACAGGAACTACATTTTTACGTAAGTCTGTAGACAATTACTGCTTCAGGATAAATTTCTAACCACAGAATCAAGGATTTACCCTTTGTTTTATAAAATAGTTTTATTGAGATATAATTAAAGTAAACTAGTTTTATTGAGATATAATTAAAGTCCCACAAAATATATCCATTTAAAGTATCCAGTTTAATGGTTTCTAATATACTGAGTTGTAGATCCATCACCACAATATAAATTAGAGCATTTTTTCACCCCCAAAAGAAACTCCATACCCATGAGCAGCCTCTCTCCACTGCTCCTTGATCCTTGGCAACCACTAATCTACCTTCTGTTTCTATGTATTTACCTGTCCTGAACATTTCATATAAATCAAATCATAAAATATGTGGTCTTTTGTGGTTGATTTCTTTCACTTAGTACAAGGCTTTCAAGGTTTATTCATGTTGTAACATATATCCGAATTTCACTCCTCTTTATTGTCAGATAATATATTCCATTATACGGCTGTACCACGTTTCATTCCTCCACTCATCAGTGGATGGACATTTAGGTTGTTTCTACTTTTAAGTTATCGCGAATAATGAAACTGGGAACTCTTCAGTACATGTTTTTGTGTGACTGTATGTTTTAATATCTCTTGGGCAAATGCCTAGGAGTGGAATTGCTGGTCTATATGGTAACTCTATGTTTATCTTTTAGAGAGATTGCTGAACGATTTGCCAAAGTTGTCACACTATTTTACCTTCCCATTAGCAATGTATGAATTTGTATTTTCTCTGCATCTTCTGCAACATTTAATATTGTCTCTCTTTTTTATTACAGCCATCCTAGCGGGTGTGAAGCGGTGTCTTACGATGGATTTGATTTAAACTTCCCTGAGGACTGATGATGTGCTTATTGGCCTCTTGCATATCTTCTTTGGAGAAACATCTCTCAAATTCTTGGCTCATTTTTAAATTGTGTTGTCTTTTTATTATTTATATAAATTGTAAGCATTATTTCTATGGTTTGCATACAATTCCCTTATAAGATATGTATTTGCAAATATTTTTTCCATTCTGTGGGTTGTCTTTTTACTTTTTTTTTTTTTAAGATTTATTTTATTTTTTTGACAGAGACAGAGAGAGACAGAGAGAGGAGGGAGGGCCCAGAGCAGTCTCCATAGTTGTACGTCATCAGTTTTTGACATGGTTTCATTCCACACAGGTGGGCGGGGGCCAAGCAGGACAGGAACTGGGCTGGATCTCCCGCAGGGGAGGCACACCCCAGTTCAGCATATGGGTCCACATGGGCCGGAGTTGGGATTTGATCCTTGGTCCCCAGGGCTGCAAAGCAAGTGCTTAGCCCACTGAGCCATCCCGGCTTCCCCTCTTAGAATTCTTAAACATTAGAGCTCCATAGGAGTAGCAAGGGTGCAACTTGGAACAGAGAAGTGACTTGCTCAAGGTCACTCGGCAAATGAGAGTCAGAGCCCCGGTACAGCAGGTGCCCTGAGGCTGACCCACTCCAGCCCCAGGGGATTTAAATTCCTCTGATGGCCACTCAGCAGCCCAGAGTGGACTGTGCACTGCTCTGATCTGGCCTAAAAAGGGGTGGAATCCAAGGGCTGGTCCCAGCCAAGCTCAGAGTGTCCACAGCTTATTTCAGCATCTGGCTTGTCTGGAGGTGGGCGGGGAGCCAGGGCTCTAAAGAGAGGGAGGGGGCAAGCAGCTGCATCAGATTGGCGACACCAGCAGCTACCTCCTTAGGCATCTGGGAGAGAGCGGTGGACAAAGACCCAGGTGGGTGAGCGGCACGCCAGCCCCGAGCACAAACTCTCCATACTCTGGGCCTCTGTGTCCCTATCTGTAAAGTTAGAGCAGTCCTTCCTCCCTTACTTACCACCCAGAAGTATTATAAGGAGCCAATAAGGAAGATGAAACTATTTAGGCCTAGAACATTCCCAAAACATTATCTTTTACTCTGAATGAGATGGGAACCATTGAAGGAGTTTAAGCAGAGGAGATAAGCCATCTGCTGTAACAGGACGTCCTGGAGTCTGTGTGAGGAATAGATCAGACTGATGGGGTCACAGCAGTAACTCAGACAGGAGATGATGGTGGTATCTAGGGAGGTAACAACAAAGGGTCAGATTCTGGAGATGCCTTAAAGGCAGCGCCAGTAGAATGTGCTAACTGATTGAGTATGAGTGTGAGAAAGAGATATCACAGATGATTCCAGGGAAGCCAGATGGCTCAGTGGGTTAAGCGCTCACTTTACAGCCCCGGGAACCGAGGATCGGATCCCGGCCCCCGGCCTGAGTGGACCCATATGCTGAACTGGGGAGTGCCCCCAGTTCAGTTCTCACCAGGGTGAGACCCCGGCCCAGTTCCTGCCCTGTGCAGCCCCGCCCACCTGTGGAATGAAACTATGTGGAAAAAACCAATGATGTGCAACTATGGAGACTGTTCTGGGCTCTCCCCCTTCTCTCTGTCTCTGTCTCTGTCTCTGTATCTCTCTCTGTCTCTCTCTCTCAACAATAAAAATAAATCTTAAAAAAAAAAAAAAGATAATTCCGGAGGTTTTGACCAAAGGAAGAAGGACATTGTCATTGTCTGGGATGGGACAGGCATGGGAGGAGCTGGTTTGGTGGGTGAGGGCAGAAATTTAATTTGGGACTTGGCCTCAAATTTCCAAGTGGGAATGTCAAGTTGGTCATCATTAAATAAATATGTCCTGCTGCTTCTCCCCAAGGAGCACATGACTTTCTATGGCACGCCCTTGACTTTCCGGTGGTAGCTTGGTCAAAAATCGATGTTTGCCTCTGGAGTGTCCACCCCTCCACCACTACCTCGTCTCCCACCTGCCTCTCCTTGTACCTGAGTTTCAGGCCTGCTGGATGGTAGCTGCTTTCTTCTTGAGATGCTCCGGGTAGACCTGGAAACCCCAAAGTGAGTTCTGAATACGCAAAGTGGCCTCTATTTAAAATCAGATCATCCCCAGCATGTAAAGGTCCACTCAGTTGTTTTGTGTGATGTGGTAGCTGACAGAATTTATTTTATTTAAGTGGCTTCTTATGCATACGGAAGGGCTCTGGAACGCATCCCTGCTGCTGGAAGGTGAGGAATTATTACTGAGGAGCTTAGCCTCTGAGCCTGTTTCCTGATCTGTGAAATGGGCGTAAGGTCTTTGCCTGGACCAAAGGGGAGAGATTGTCAGAGCGAGGCTCCAAGCCGTGCCTTCCTGCCACTGGCTCAGAGTTTGACAGGCTCTTGAACTGTTTTTCTGGGGTGCAGCCCCAACCACCAATTGTGCTGGAAGCAACCCTTTGACCCCAGATGGTTCTGGCTCCCAGCCTCCAAGAGACCAAGAGCTAGAAATGGACAAAGTTTTCCCTAGGTCACACAGCAATGCAGGTCTGAGCTGGGGTTGGGACCCAGGCTGTCCTGACCCCAGTCCACGGCACTGTCCTCACCGCCGTCCTACACCTACCACATGCCCACACTCTCAGGGTCTCGTAACAGAAGCAGTCCACCCTCCCAGTAAAAGCAGTATCTCATCCACTGCCCCTCCCCCATGTTCTACCCTGCCCGGGAGTCTCCCTCTTCTCTCCTCCCTCTTCTCTCCTCCCTCCCTCCCTGGACTCATGTGACCCATGTGTTTGGCACTACTCAGGGCCCCACGAGCTAGACTTCCAGAGAAGGGTCTGGATTTCTTGTTGCCCACAGGTCCATGGACAATCATTACAGAGCACTGACCACGTGCCAAATGCTGCTACAAGCGAACAATCACTTATGGACTCCTCTTAGCAATCCCAAGAGGTTGACACTATTATGTGTCCCATTTTACACATGAGTAAACTGAGTCCCAGAAAAGTTAAAAGGCACAGCTGGGATTCACAACAGCAGCCCTCGGGCCCTTAGCCATCCTGCAGCTATTCAGAAACCTCACCCTCGTCACTACCTGTGCTCACGGCTACAAGTAACCCCCTTAGCCTTAGCTGTCTCTGGTCCCTGGTCTGGGTGAGCCAGGCTTCTGCGGGTGGCTGGCTCAGAAGAAATTGTGCCTGCCTTTCAAAGCCGGGAAGGTCAAAGCAGGGCCAGGTCAGCATCAGAGCTGGAGACTGAGTCCAGGCCCGAATCACCCCCCTAGTACCTTCAACCCCCAGCAGAGGCCTGGCTGTGCCAGGGGCCGGGCCAAGGCCGGGCCTCCCCCAGGGAAGGCCAGGCCCTGAAAAACAAGCCTCCTCCCTCTGCCAGCTCAGCCTGCCCAGCCCTGCTGGGGGCCGCAGTGGCAAAGCTGCCCTTCCCGGACCCAGCCTGGTCTTGTCAGGACGTTCAGCCTTAAGAGTGTGAGGCCCCAGCCCTGCCTCCCAGCTCCAAGACACCCCTGTTCTGTCTTGGTACATATTTTGACCCTTTATTTGTCCCAGGGGCAAGAGATAGGGAAAGGAGCCCCAGAATGCCTGCATGGACTTCTAAGCTGTCCACTTTACAACTGGGGAAACTGAGGCAGCAAGCAAGGTCATGTAGCTAGTAAGGTGACAGGCCTGAGACTCCAACTCAGATCTGGCTGACTGAGTCCGGCTCTCTCCAATGCTGCAGGGCCTTGCCGAGAAGGTGGGAGGAGGCTGGGTGTATATAGCGTGTGCTGGGGACCCCTGTCCAAAGGGGAGGGTGTTGGCAGCTCCCCCCAGTCCCTGCCAGATGCTGCCCTAATGCCAGGGCCCACACATTCCTGGTAATAAGAGAGTTAGAACAGGACCCCTCACATCTGAAATCATTTCCTGAGAAAAGGAAAGAAACAAAAAATGAAACAAAGTCAAAAAACAGGCAAACCCACAATGAGTAGCTCTACCCACCCCCGCCACAACCCTACAAACTTAGAGAAGAAATCTGACGACAGTTTTGTATCTTCATTCATCCCTTTATTCATGCACCAAACACTTGTTTGACCACCTCCTGTGTCCCAGGCCCCTGTGCTGGGTGTTTGGGATTCAGTCTCAGTCGTCCTGGAAACAGACAAGTCCGGAGGCAGTCACAGAAATGCACCAAGGTGGCCAGGTCTGTGCTGGGTCAAGAACAGGAGTTGTGGGTGCCCAGAGATGGCACTAAACCCAACCCGGGGAAGAGCGTGTTCTTGGAAGCCTTCCAGGAAGAGGTGACGTCAGAGCTGGGCTTTGAAGGGTGAATAGGAGTTAGCCAGGCAGGCACATGAGAACAGTAGGTGCAAAGGCCTGGAAGAGCAGGAGAGCAACTTCTTTAAGGAATAGCGGGGAGGCCAGTGCCCCAAAGCAAGGCTTGGGGACAGGTGGAGCCCTGATACTCATGTCTCTGTGCTCCCCAGAACCCGCTCCAGCCCAGACAAGGGTCAAGAGGACACTACAGGGGTGCTGGGAACTGGGCCAAGGTCATTCATCAGAGATGGGGAAGCTGACAGCCAGGCAGTTTCTTTGGAACTTTCTAGAACAAAGCCCCAAGTTTCTGGCACATGCCCAGCTCAGCACCAGGGTGCTGCTTTTCTGAATTTGCATTCCCCATCTGAGGCTTCACCAGGCTGCGGGATCCAGGATGTTTAGAGTTAGAACATGCTGGTGGAGTGATGCACACGTAACCCTCCCTGAGACCCACCCCGGGCTGGCCCTGGTCAGCCCCTCACAAACGCCGTTCCTAATTCTTGCCGTCCCCTCCTGCAGAGGTGGCCAGGGAGGGCGATGAAGTTGATTAGGGCCACACCATTGGCTGGAAGCTGTTGGTGTGTCTGACTCGAGCTCCAGCCAGACGTGAAAGGGGTGCTGAGTGAGCTGGACTGTCTTGCGTGGACCCTCCAAAGCAGACCCTGAGACTGGATTGGTGCAAAAGTGGTTTATTGAGTTGTGTCTCCAGGACACACCAGCAGCCCAGGGGGGAAGTGGAACAGGGCACGGCAGGAGACCAAAGGTGGGCCAGCCAGGAAGTCCCCCTGCTGGTCAGAAGGTACAGAGCCCAGGGTCTTGGCAGAGGGCTGCACCCCCGGGAGTGGGCAGAGGCATGAGTCCCAGGCACTTCCGGCTGGCTCCCCCTGGGCACAGGCAAAGGGGCTTGGGGCAGCCTGAGCAGCATGTGGGTGCGGGCTACTGGGCATGCATGCGGCTCAGGAGCTGGTGTGTAGCAAACGGGAAAGGGATCCGAGGGTGTGGACACAGCTCTGCCCCCAGGGCTCAGTCCCCAGGCCAGTCCTGTGGCCGCCTCAGGGTCTACACTGCCCCATCTCTACACATTCGCACATCCTGTGTGTGTGTTCGTTCTACCAACAGTCATCCAGCCCCTGCAACGTCCCCACCACCTACTAGGCTCTGGAAAACAGAGTGGTGAACAGAACAGCCTTGCATGGTCCCTGCCCTGGTGCAGCTGGGGACAAAGACGCCAGATCATCACTATGAAGAGACGTGGGCTCTGAAGGCGAAAAGTGTGATTCGCTGAGAACAGAGGAACTGACCTAAATCAAGGGCACCAGAGAGGACTTTCCTGAGGAAGTGACGTCCGAGTGGATCTGGAGGAGGAAGAGGCAGAGTACAGGCAGCGGGGACAGTCACCAACGCTTCCTGGACCAGGGGCCTCTCAGCCCAGGAGCTGCTGTGGGAGGTGGGACCTGCTCAGAACATGTGGACAAGCCAAGTCCCTGGGCTGAGCCTCAGTTTCCTCATCTGTACAATGGCACAGAAGAGGCTTGGACTTCCAGCTCTGACCCTTGGCTCAAAACACCCAATGAGGAGATGCCGGGATAGTACAACAGGTTGAGCACTTGCCTTGCAACTGCGAGGTCCAGGGATCGGGTCCTGGCCCTGGCCCGTGCAAGCCCGCATGCTGAACTGCGGTGGCAAAGGTTCTCGCCTCCCGTGGGGGAGGCCCCCAGTTCAGCCCCTGCCCTGCAGAGCCCCACGTCCACCTGTGTGGAATGAAACTGTGTCACAACTAACGATGTGAACTGTAGAGACTGCTCTGGGCCCTCCCTCCAATCTCTCTCTCTCTCTCTCTCTCTCCTCCACCTCCTCTCAAAAACAATAAAATAAATCTTACAGAAAAAAACAAAACACCCAATGAAAAGTGGGAACAGCAGCCATCTCAGGACTCTCAGTGACCTCTCTGCCCCTGTGACCCAATGCCTTACTCCTTGAACCCTCCATAGTCAGACTGTGACCTCTGGGCTTATCAGCCTGATGGTGAGGGCCCCACTAATGACGTCTGGGTTGCAAAACGACTTCCAGTTCCCCAGAAGTCTGCTAGTTCAGGCTTCCTTGGCCCAGATGGCTGCTCATGCCTGCCTGGGAAATGTCAGCCCCCAGGGAAGATGACCTGGAGTCAGCGCTTTGAGGGTCTCTGCAGAAGCAATTCCATTTCTGGAGAAAGCCTGACCTCACTTCGGTAGTAAACCTGGGTCCTGACCTCAGAGCTGACAAGAGCAAGTGTAACATCTTGGGCAGCCTGTGACCTTACAGCCATCACATTCGATCCTCTTGGGGCCTTAGATCCTTCAATGCAAACAAGTTCATTAATTCGTTATTTACTGAGGACCTACTATGTGCCAAGTACTGTTCTAGGCACTAGGAGAGAGAGAGCAGCAAAAAGACACAAGCCAAAACACAGAAGCCCTGCCCTTTGTAGAGCTTCCTTGCAAAAAAATGCCAAAGGATAGAAGTTACTAAATAAGACAGGTAGGTCTCTGACAAGGTGATGTTTGAATAAAGACCTGAAGGAAATAAGAGGGAATTACGTGGCTATCTGGAGAAAGGATATACCAAGCAGAGGAAAAACAAGTGCAAAGGTCCTGAGGCAGGAATTGCTTAATGTGGCAAGAAGGGCAATCTGGCTGGAGTCCAGTGGTGGAGATGGAGAGTGTGTTAGACATTGGGGTTGCATTCAGGACAGGCTGACCAGACATAGCATTTGAAACAGGACAGAAGACAATGGTGCTGTCCTGTTTCAAATAGCATGTCTGGTCAGCCTACTGACACCTTGAAGTTAGCCCAGTGAGACGACTAGGCTGACCATACGTACCCTTTGAAATGGGACAGTACCATTGTTTTCTGCCCCATTTAAAACATTACTTCCGGTCAGCCTAATTCAGGAGCACATTTTGTCAGTGTGTTTGTGTATGTGCGTGTGAGAGAAAGTGAGAGACAGGCAGAGAGACAGAGAGAGGCCTGCAGACTCAGTCTCCTTTCTTTCACCTCTCCCTCCCTATATTGTATCATCAGATTAAGAAAGGAAAAACCACAGATGATTAAATGATTTAAATGGGCAAGTAAAATAACACCGCAGTGAGCGAGCATATTATGCAAATCTATGCAATTAACATCTCCAATGAGGTGAAGCCACCAGGGCCCAGAAAGTAATTTCTCTGGGGCTCCAGCTCAATTCCTGCCCTCCCTGAACACTAGAAACTTCTCCAGGTGGAAGGGACAGAGATGGGCAGGTACGCTGGGGGCCATCGCTTGTGCAAAGAGGAGCTTGTCCCACATTACATCCTCCATCCGCCCACTCCCACCAGAAAAACAGGAACAGTCATTGCCCTATTTTACAGAAGAGAAAAGAAAGGCCTGGAGAGAAGAAGGTTTAACTCCCTAGCTCTAATTAGGTCTCCTGGGGTCATACTTCAAGATTTTTGCTAAAAAAAAATTGCCACCTCATCCTCGGGGAGGTGTGAGCCCCTAGGAGGGGCTGCTACTCCTGCAGGCCTTTAAGAAAGGCACACTTTCTGTAAAAGCCCGCGTCGTCGATTATGAAAGAAGGAGGGGTTACGTAATAAACCTGACAACCTCAGGGGGTGCATGTGGCAGGCCTGACAAGCTCAGTGATCAGAAGTACCATACAGGGGAAAGCCGGGACGGCTCAGCGGGTTGAGCGCTCGCTTTGAGGCCACGAGGACCGAGGATCGAATCCCGGCTCCGGCCCAGGCAGGACCCAC
>PVKE010013590.1:16814-36411 GCA_004027555.1 Craseonycteris thonglongyai | reverse complement strand
CGGGGCCGGGGCGCAGGCGGAAGGGCCCCGGGCGACCCGGCGGCGCGCTGACCTGCACCACGCGCATGTCCAGGCCGGTCTCCGACGACAGCTGCTCGCGCACGTGGCGCGCGGGCTTGGGCGACGTGTTGTAGGCGCTCTTGAGCGTCTCCAGCTGCTTGGCCGTGATGGTCGTGCGCGGCCGCTTGGCCGTGGCCTCGGCCTCTGCACCGCGGGGGGACCCGTGAGGCTGCGGCTGCTCCTCGGGCGGCCCCGTTCCGGGCGCGCGCGGGGACTCCGGGGCCCCTGACGCCCAGCCTCCCCGCAACCCCCCAAGAGCGCCCGACCGCTGCGCCCCGGGGTCAGACGGGCGCCGGGAGGAGCGGAGACAACGGGGCGGGGGCGGCCTGCACTAGGAACCCCCACCTGCACCCCGCTTTGCTCTAAGGGTGGGGGCAACAATTCAGGGGAAAAGGGATCGCTCGCACAATTCAGAGCAGCCTCCGCTGCGCTCCGGGAACGACGCGCCGCCAAGACCCCAGACCCAGGCTCCCCCAAAGCGGGTCTCTCCGCTGTTCCCGCCCGGCTCCCGGGGCCCCGGGGGCCGCCCCGCGCGCTGACCTCGCTGCTTGGCCGCCTCGTAGTCCGCCTTGCACACCAGCCGGCTGTCCTCCATAAGGTAGAACTCGTCGCCCGTGGCCAGCTGCCGCTTGCACACGACGCAGGCGAAGCAGTGCAGGTGGTACACGAAGTCCTGCGCGCGGCGCACCACCTGCGTGGGCGGGATGCCCAGCTGGCACGCGGCGCACTTGGTCCCGAAGCGCCTGCGGGACGCACAGGGCGCGGCTCAGCGCGGCTCGGGGGGCGCCCTTCGCCCCGAGCGGGTGGGAGAGCCTCCTGCGCGGCGCCGAGCGCGCGGGCGGGTCCGGGGACCGGGAGGCGCTGGGTCCCGCCCGTGGTCACCGGCCCGTGGTCACCGGCCCGTGGTCACCCGCCCGTGGTCACCGGCCCGGCAGCCCGGGCGGAGCCGCACGGAATAGGGAGGGCAGCGCGCGTCCCCGGTGGGGCACCGGGAAGGTGCACCCTTAGCCGCCGGAGTGCTCTGCCCAAGGCGCCCCCACCCCGAGCACCAAGGACGGAAGATCAAAACCGAGAGGGAGTGACCCCAGCACGGCTCCGCGGACGCGGGGTTGTCCGTGAACGGCGCTTTCCACAATGTGCACAAGTAAATGCGTGCAGATACTTCGTGGGTGCGCGAGCCGGGCTCAGCCCACGGAGGGACAGGCTCCAGGGCGCGCGGGCCGCAGCCCGGGGCTCCCCTGGCGCCCCGTCTGGTGACTGCGGAGCGTCGGGGGTCCCCGAGGGTGGCCGCCCTGGGCCCCCCGCGCCCCTTCCCCACGGCCAGGCTCACTTGAAGAAGTCCTCCTTGCAGTACACGCTCTCCCCGCGGCTGAAGCAGCGCTCGGCCAGCGGCGCGTGGCAGTCGCTGCATTTGAGGCACCTGCTGTGCCAATGTCGGTCCAGAGCCTTGAGGATGAAGCGGTCCAGGATGTGCTGGTCACAGCCCGCACACAGGGGGATCTCTGCAAGGCCAGGCGTCGCGGTCACGGCGCCGCCGAGAGCGGCCGGGCACAGAACAGTCCCCTCCCCGCCCCGGCCGCCCCCGGGGCCCAGCCCGGGCTGCCCACGGAGGCCCCCGTCCCCGTCCCTGCACAGCCTCTTCCCCGGCCGGCCGGCTCCCCAAGGGCGGGGAGTGCACGGCACCGAAGCCCACGGCCCAGCCGGCCGCGGGCGACGTGCGATCCAGGGAAACGGAAACGGGTTTAGAAAGGTGCCCGCGAGCCACAGGCCGTATCCAGCGTCAGCTGCAGAAGGGCCCAGGGCACAGGACCACGGAGCTGGGACGACACCTCACCCCGGCAGCTCCCCTGGAGGCTGGGCTGCTCCGCGGGGCCCTCCCACCACCCGGAGGCCGGCCGGGCACAGGTGGGGCGCCCGCCGGCCAGCCCTTGTTGCTTCGCACGGTCGAGCATCCGGGTGGGGAGAAGGACCGGTGCCCACACGGCCGCCCAGCCCCGTGGCCTGAGCTCCACGGCAGAAGCCGGTGCCCGCCCCGTCTTTGGGGCGCCGCGGGGCACTTGTGAGTGGGCTGGGCAAGTTGGTTTTCGCTGCTCCTGGGCACACAGGAGGCGGTTTGCCCTCCCACACAGTCAGCTTCTCCAACACCGGGTTCTCACGGGTTCTGCTCCCCTGGGAAACCAGGCTGGGGAAATGGGGGGTGGCCTGCAGGAGCCCCGGGGCCATCGGGACCTTTTAGGGCGCTCGTGAGGCGAGGCCTCCCCGGCAATTCAGGAAAAGTCTCTGGGAGGAGAGAGAGCAACGCACAGGCCCTGCACCTCCGCCTCCCCGTGCTCACCCCGCGGACCCCAGACCCCAGACCCCAGACCCCTCGGCTCCAGGCCGGCCGGAGTGGGTGGGGGGCCCAGGGAAGGACCTCCGGCGGGTCCACCTGCCTCCCGCTGCAGCGGGAATCCCGCGAAGGACGCCGTCCCGTGTCGGACAAAACCGGCGGCCCCGAGTGCGGAGCCCGGGGAGACGCCGGGCGCCCCACGGCCCCCTTCGCGAGCCGCGAGGGCAGGATGGCGAGGACCCCCAGCACAGAGCGGGCGTCTGGATCGGCCCTGGCAGCACAGATTCAGCACCGCGGCCCGGACAGCGCCCCGCGCCCGCCACCCCGGAGCCCGCGTGGGGCAAACGCGCTGCCACCGGCCCTTCGCGCTCCCCCAGGAACCCGGCACCCGGGCCTTACGCTGCATGGCGGCTCCGGCCCGGCGGGTCTCCCACCCTCGGCGCTGGCTGGGCCCAGCACAGCCTCCCGGCGCCGGCCCGCTGCCTGTCACCTCTCCCGAGCCCGCCTCCCTCCCCCCCTCCAGCCCCTGCGCCAACCCCTCCCAGGAACCGTCGGAAAATAAATAAGTAAGTAGGGGAGGAGGGGACCCCGCCGCCTGGGAGTAACCCCTTTCCCACCTGCTTGGTTCCTGCCGGTCCCCACCTCGGCCAGGCCGTCCGGGCCTCGGCTCTGTGGACCCGCCAGCCCAGACGCCTGGAGGGTGGCCCGAGTCCCCAGGAGTCCCCAGGACCAGCCCCCAGGGCCGGCGACGGAGCAGGTGCGTGTGGGTGCAGACGCCGCCGAGACCCCAACTGGGGCGATCTGCAGATGGGGTCCAGCCCCCCGAGCCCCTGCACCTGACTCCCCTCCCGGGAAGCGTGGAGGGTCTGGGTAGCTCTACACACTGTCGGGGTCACCGAGATGGTGCCCCAAACAGGTCCTAGGGTCCCCAGGGCCCCCGGCCTGTGGGGTGCCGCACACACGCCGACCTCACACCCCACAACTCGGCTCCGGAGGCCCGGACGCACCCGCTTCCTCCTGGGGCCCCGGGGCCCGGCCCAGAGAGGAGGGAGGCCTGGGGACATTCTGGGGGGTCCGCCCGTGCCCCCCGGCCCCGGGGCCGCCGCTGGGCTGGGCACCCACCTCTGCGCAAGTCCTCCCTGCGCGCCAGCAGCGCCAGGAGCAGGTCGCCGCCCGCGGGCTCCCGGCCGGGGCCCAGCTCCCCGCGCGCCGCCATGAGTGCAGCCGCCCTTCAGCCCCGAACTTTCCCGGGACCCGGGAGGCCGCAGGCTCGGGGCCCCGGGCCCGTCTCCCAGTGACTCCGGGCACTGCTGGGCGCTGAGCCCGCCGGCCGCCCCGGGGGCCCGGAGCCACGGCCGCGAGGAGGGCGGAGCGCGTGGGGGCGGGGCGGCCACGCGGGGCGGGGCGGGGTCGCTGAGGCGCGCGGGGCGACCGCCACGCCAGTGCCGGGCTCACGGTGCCTGAGACGCCCCGGCGGCCGGGGCGCTGCAGCGTCCTGCCCCCCAGCCAGCGCCCCCGGGAGGCTGGGGGTCCTGGGAGGAGAGTCGGGGAGGGAGCCGGGCCCCACCACCGCCGAGACGCCGCTCCTGGGAGCCCAGGGGACGCCTGGTGGCAGGAAGGCCACCGAGACCCAGGGAGGACATGAGTGGGGCCCGAGGGCTCCCCCACGACCTCAGACGGCCCAGCGCCGACCAGCCTCCCGGGCTTCCGCTCACAGTGGACTCGGCGGAGGCGGCGGCTCTCCGGAGGGAAGCCCAGCGTCCCGGGCCCGGGCAGGAGGCAGGGAGCTGGGAGAGCCAGGAGCCCTCCCGCACGTCTCTCCACCCCGAGCCCCTCAGCGATGCCCGTCTCCCCGCCGCCTCCGCTCGGGGCCTCCAGTCGCCCGGTCTCTGCGATCCTCGTGGTTTTGAGCCTGTGACCCAGGCGGGCCGGGCACGGTGTTCGGGCCGGGCCGGGTGGGTGCTGAGCGCTGGGTGTCAGCTGCTGCAGGGGCCCAGCCCCCAGAGCGGGGCCATGTGTGGCTGGCCGGGGAGGGGGCGGCCCCACGCGCTGGGCATCTGGCCAGCCCACCAACAATGCCCCCATTATTTCCCAACGTCCATCCATGGCCGGCGACCGGCCCCTGGGGAGGGCAGTTCAGGCGGGAGACCCGGCCCCGGGGTCCCGGTGCTGTTGGGCCAGCTGGGGAGGTCCGGGCTGGGCTGCGTGTGGGCGCCCAGGGGCGCGGGGTCCCCGGAGGGGCTTGGCGGCCCTTGCTCTGCTCCGTCCGTTCGCCCAGTGGTACCGGAGAGGCCCCGCGCTCGGGTCCAGGCCCCGGACCACCCGCCGATGCCCGGCCCCTCTCCCCGCTCCTGCGAGGCCTGCGCTCCCGCCGACGCTGTTCCCCTCGCTGCCCTTGTGCGCGGTGCCCGTGCCCCCCGGTGCCCCCCTGGCCAGTTTGTCTGCTCGGGGCTCTTACCCCGAGTGCCGCCGAAGGTGCAGACGGCAGCGGCCGCGGAGGTCCCGGGCCTCCGAGCGTCTCTGTCGCACTGGACCTCCGTTTCCAGCAGCATCGCTGCCGCGGGGCGGAGGCCAAGCCGAGCCGGCCCGGGGGGCACGGGTGGAGCTCCCACCTCCCCCTCCTCCTCGGAGACCCCGGGGCCGGCGCGGCGCACCCCACGGTCGGCGTCTGCGCCCGGGCGCTGTCCGCGGTGCTGAAGGAGGCGCGCGGCCCCCGCCCCCCGCCCCGGCCCCGCCCCCCGCCCCGGCCCGCCCCCCCTCCCCGCCTCCCCTGCAGGGGTAGCGGGGTGGGAGCAGGAGCAAGGTGCGGGGCGGCTGCATCCCCAGCTCCCGGCTGCCCCCCGGGCTTGGAGATTCTCGGCAAGCGGGGCTCCGCCTGCCGCTGGCTCCGCTCGCAGCCTCCGGGAGGCCCGGGCGCCCACCCAGCCGGCCTGAGGCTTCGGGCACCGGCCTCCCCAACACTGCACTTGCCCTGGACTTCAGGCCCCAGCCCCCCACCGCCACCCCCAGGGCAGCCCAGAGGGCACCCGGGGTCTCCCCGACAAACTACTCTAGGGCCACAGGCTCCGGGACCCTGGGCCTGTAACAGGGGTCACCGGTGGCGAGTCCACGCCCACACCAGCACCACTGCGACCCGGGCGGTGGCGCGCGCGCACACACACACCACTACTGGAGACCCCCTGCCCCCGCAGAACTGGGGGGCAGAAGAAACCACAATGGTTCAGAATACGAGGCAGCAAACCCCAGGCAGCTCAGGAAGCCGGTGTCTGCAGCCGCGTGGGCTGCCGGCCCTTCCCCTGGGGGTCCTGGCAGTGCCCCCCGAGTGGGCCGTCCGTGCCCACCTGTCAGCGCCCCCCACTCTGCTAATTGGCTGTGTGCACGCAGGTGGCTGCCCGGCCCCACGTGACCAGCTCGGGGCGTCTGGAGCCTGTTACCAGCTCACTTTCCACCTGACCCTGGGCCGCTTCCCACAGCTCCTGGTTCCACCCCGGGAGCTGCCGGAGCCGAGGCGTCCAGGCCGCGGCCCCCGCCCCCCAGCACCCTCGCTGTCTGCAGGGCTGTGGCTCACATTTCCAAACAATTAGTTTTTTTCAAATATCATATCTCTTTATTTTTAAAATGCGCACATTATAGTTCACTTAAATACAAAATGTTCACTTTCCTCACAGGTAAGAAATTTCACTGACATTTCTGTGTCAAACAGCTTCTTTTTAATCAAAATTCTTCCATTAAAAATAAATACATTTAAATTACCGAACTATTATATTCACTGCGTGAACACAGCTTTGGAAAACAGACCTTGAACCTTGTGGAGACAGGACCCCGTTCCGAGGCCACGTGAGGTGAGCAAGACGCCTCACGCACACAGGAGGCGCTTCCCGTGGCTCCCTGCTCCCCTGCTGGGAACCCGGCCCCTCCGGACACTGTCACTGTGGCCCTCAGGGGTGAGAACCTCAAAAGCCAACACTGCCTCTCAGGCGGGTCTTGTGAAGGCAGCCACGTGGGATGGGCCTTTCGACCTCGTTGGAGCCGTGTCTGATTTCACGAACGGCTCCAAGTGTCCCCGTGGCCTCTGTGAGCCTGTCGTCTTCAAGGTGAAAAGTGCGGTGTCTGCAACAACGTAGGCACCCAACCAGCTGCGGAGACAAGCTCGTGGGCTTCACACAGAGGCTTCTAGGGGTTAAAAATGTGTTAAACAAGAAGAAACCTCTGGAAGCAGAGACTCCAGGTGGCAGGATCAGCCCCCATCGCACACCTTGTGCTCAGGGGGGGCTGCAGGGGGGCCGCCAGGCTGCGGACAGTTCCAGGATCAGCTGCTCCATACTCCCCACCTGGCAACAGTGACAGCGTGTGACAGTGGTCTTCATGAGCGAGCACGTGGGCAACAGGCAAAGTGGGAAAAGCCGCTAACCCGTCACAGTGATGCACCCACCCACGCATACACATGCACACACCCACAACGCACATGTACATGCATGTACCCATGCACATGCATGCACATGCACACACCCACACTCATAATGCACATGTGCATGCATGCACACACACATACCCACACACACATCTGCACATGCACACACACATCTGAGCTTGTGAGGCAAACCAAGCGCCACAAAAACCTGAATGGAAACAACCCAGATGTTTGTTTACATCCTCAATTATTTCTAAATGTTTCTGGTTTTACAAATAACGTGCTAAACTCATTAAACGATAAAAATTAAGTCACCAAAGCCTGGGGATGGTCTGTGCAGCACCCTTTGTAAAACAGCATCAGGCAGTGAGATGTGGCCTCAGGGCGTCCCCCGTGCACGCCAGGCCGGGGGCCCTTGGTCCAACAGGGGGAACAAAAGGGGCTGGACAAGAGCCCCCTCAGAGCCCCCAGGCACCCCGCCCACTACCCCCTCCCCAGCCAACTGCCCAGGAGACAGGCAGGCGGGGGTCCCTGTTCAGATCTCTCTTGTAACCAGGTAGACAAGTGAAGGCACTGTCCCTGAAGAGTAAGACAAGCCACCATCCTGTCCCTTCCAATCACCGGTCTCTGGGGGTTCATTCTTAGAACGCAGCGAAGCCACAAACCCCTTGGCTCAGCCTCCCAGCTCCAACCTCCAGCAGCAGCGAACGGGGCTCCTGGAGACGGTGACAGGGCCCCTGGTTTGCGCTGTCGCCGACGGTCTCGAATTTCAGCGCAGACAGTGAAGCCGCTGAGCAGCCCCAGCTTCCAGGAGCAGCGGGAGGGGCAGCCGCCAGGGGCTGGGTCTGCACTCTGTCACCTGGTGGCCACTGGGGTTCTCTAAATCCCAAGACAGGCCTAGCAGCAGTGAGGACCTGGAGCCCGTTAACGCGAGATCAAAGTAGGCGCAAAACCTCCTGTGCTTTGGCAGGGACCCCCGCTCCCGTTTTTAGAGGGAGGAGTGAACGCGTAGAAGTCCTTTGCCCGGCTCCTGAGAGGCGGCACACGGGTGCCGGGCACGCCACGTCCCACCGCACGCGGCCTGGAGACCAAAGCGGCCACCTGCAGGGAAGCAGAGCCTGCTCTGAACCCTCATCTGAGGCGCAGCCGCGGCCGCTGGGCCGCGCTCCCCCAGGCGCCTACACGGCCGCGTGGTGAGGCCGCACTTTCCACCGCTTGGACCGCACTCGGAAGAAGAAGAACATCACCATCAGGAACAGGGACGAGGCCGCGTAGAGCAGGACGCACAGGCTCATGTCCAGGCTGGAGAAGCCCAGCCCCAGGAAGGCCGCGGCCACCTCCCTGTGGCCGGGGGCCCTGTCCAGCCCGGGCTGCGGCCTCTCCGACGGGCGAGGCCTGGGAGGCGGCGCGCTGGGCAGGCGGGCGCTCTGGGCGCCGGGGTCTCCAGGCTTCTCTGGAGGGGCGGCCCCCTCGCCGGCTTCGTGCAGGGCGGCGGCGTACGTGTGCACGAGGCTGTGCCCGCTGTAGTGCCGCTTCAGGAACAGCAGCACCTGGCCCTCCTCCCAGCTGTCCAGCCCCCTCGTCTCCACGTGGCAGGCCGGGCAGAGGTCAGGACTGGGCCACGCGACCTTCGGGAACCTGGGGTCCTCGCTCGGGTGGCCTGGAGGGAGAGCAGCAGAGCAGAGGCCTTGGCCACCCGCACGCCACCCCACAAGCCCATCCCCCCCGAGGTCCTGCCAGTCCCGCCTGCCCCCCTCACTCTCCCCCCACCTCCACCACGACCTCCCTGGGGTTGGGGGTCTGGACAGCGCACCCCTCCTCACTCCCCTTTCCTGCACAGGCTGCAGCCCACTCCCTAAAGCTTGCCACATACACGGCGTCCCTTCCTTACAGCCCTGGGGGGCCCCTCACCCCCTGGCAACCTGCCCAGCTGCTGGGCTTCCAGAAGCTGCCTAGTCTGGCCTCTGTGCCTTTGACCTGGAGGACCCTGCTCAGCACGCCCCCCGCCCCGCGTGACCGCCCTCCCCTAGGGCCACACAAGCCCCCGGTGCTCCCGGCTGGACCTGGCACTTCAGGACAGGGCTTGTGCCGGCCCCTCCTGGGCTTCAAGGAGCTGTGGAAAAACCCCAGGGGCGAGCCCTGCTCCCTGCAGCAAAAGGTGAGGAGGCCCTTTCACATGACCCCCCCACACACTCAGCCTGCAAAGCGGAGCCCAGTGGAGGGGGAGGCTCCCCACAGCCGGTGCGACACACGGAGCCATGAGGGGTGCAGACACGGTGGCCAGGGCTGCGCTCCGAGGTGTCAGAGGTGCTCTGCTTAACACGGGGCAGTGCCAGCTGCCTGTGCCCTCGTGCAGCACACACAGGCCTCGGGGCTTCCCAGGAGAGGCCGGGGGTGGCACTGGGGGACAGCAGGAGCTGGGGTGACAGCCTCACGGCTGCAGAAAGGCCCTGGCTGAGGCTGCGACAGTGTTCAGACCGGCAGCGTGTACACCGGGGCGGCTGGCTGGCGCCTCTTTGGCTCGAGTGCTGCTGGGACCAGCAGGGATGGGGGCCCGTGTGTGTGTGGGGGGGGCTGACACAGGGCGGTGCACAAGCCCTAACTGGGGTCACCGGGGAAGCGCCCTGGCCTGCAGCCGACAGTGGTGGACGGATCCAGGCCACACGAAGGGGCCGCGGCCCCGGGACCTACAGTCGGCTCTGAGTGCAAAGAGAACCCCATTTCCTTTAGTGCTCGGCTGTCATGTGTCTTCACAACGCAGTGGATTAAACAAAAACCAATAGTTTAGAGACATTTTCTATTCATCTCTATCGAGACTTATTTCTCAGTGGAATTATCTTTAAGCCTAATTTTAATCTGCCGCTGATTTAGAACAGTTTGAATTACTTAACTCAGAGAAAACAGAGCCCTATTTAGTTCTGAAAAGCCATTCTGACGGTTTGGTTAGTGGTCTGAGAGCATCTCATGACATGCCAATTCCTTACTGGGCATTAATTCTACTCCAGGCAGTCGGCTGCCACGTTACATGGGGGCTAGTGGGCTCCCCAAAAGGGGATAAAGCTGCACATCCATTTACACGCAGCCCCCAGAGCAAGAGAACAATCTGGAAAGCCGGGCCCCAGACACCCTCACCTGCGCACCTGACCCCCAGGACACGCCCTCACCCTCACGACCCGCCCCAGGACATGCCCTCGCTCCCAGACCCCCTGCTCCCGGGGCCCCTCTGCACCTCGGGCCCAGGGCAGCTTCGCCTACCTGCCAGGCGGCTGTTCACCTGGTTGTGCTTCTTCCAAAGCCAGAGAATCGCCTGGTCTGCGGTCTTCACGGAGTCCATGGACTCCTCAGCCATTTCCTCAAAGTGCTCCCCGCACTGCTTACAGCCGAAGAAGGTGCGGACGTACCTCCTGATGGCCTGCAGCACGGCCCGCGGGTCGTCCTCGAGACCTGCACAGGGGACACGCCAGGCCTGGGCCGAGTGCTGACGGGGATGGGACAGGCCCGTGTGCCACACGACAGGTGCACACGGCCTCCCAGGCGCCCCCACGGGAGGGCTGCCGGCTCCCACGCCGCGTGGGCGTCACACTCTGCAGACCAGCTGATGACGTTCCACCAACGCCGGGGCCTCATTTACGTCACTGGAGAAGCTGCCGTCTGAGGCACCGTGACCTCTGGGCTCTGAGGGTCCCAGGGCTGCCGGTGGCCCCCCGTGTGCCGCTCAGGAGGCCGTGGCTGGGCCCCTGGGCGCTGGGCCGCTCACCTGCCCCCCTCCCGGGCACCAGCTGGTGCCGGCGCCGCGTAATCCTCCTTCCTGGTCCCCCAGCAACGCGCTGCGCACGGCCCCTAATCTGCAAAGTGCACGAGAACCAGAAGCGCTACCTGCCGGGGATTAGGGGCCGAGCAGGCGTCTCAGCCGATGGGGCTTAAACGCAGAAAGAAGGAAAAACCTGCCGAGACAAAATCCAGCACCGCCACGTGACCCAGTTCTGCGGCGGGGGGCGCGCCCTGCGGGCAGGATGCTGGGGTCTGCGCTCCCTCATCTGCTGCCCGCCCCTCACGACCCAGCACCAGGCTCCGCAGGCCGTTTCTGCAAGTACCCTGGGCATGACCCCGTCCCCGACTGTCCCCACGGCGCCTTCAAGGAGCCCGTCCTTCCTCGGCAGGGCTGAGAAGTGGGCCCGAGGCCCGAGGTCCAGAAGGGGCTCCGGCCTCCGCCGGCCTCACTCTGGGAGCTGCCGAGCTGTCTCCTGACAACCGCTCTGCTCTTCCCGTGTGACTCTTACAGGGGTCTGCGGCTTGAGCCCAGCTCTGCCCCGCAAGAGCCCGGGCGGGGGAAACGCGAGTCCCGTGAGGAACACCGGGCCCACGCCCCGCCCCTCTGGTGTGGCTGCTGCCCCCCACGTGCACACGGCGGGGCGAGACCTGGCAGCACGGTGACAGAAGCAACGCCGTGTGCTCCCTTCCCAAGCGGGAGCCCACCACGTGAGGAATGGGGGTCACAGGACTCAGGAGCCAGCACAGGTGAGTGCCCACCGTCCACGTGACAGATGCCCACCTGGCCCTAAGCTGTGGCCACGGAATCTCGGGCGAGTAGAAGTGTGGGTGTTAGAGCCCCGCGCTTTGGGTCAGTCTGCCCCGCAGCAGGAGGAAACCGTGAAAGGACTTCACAAGTGTGCCGGGGAGAACTGGAGCGTGAGGCCCAAGGCCCCCCGTGACTTAATACAAATGTGAGTGAACCGGAACAACAGAGACAGGAACTACAAGGCCAGCACTTGTCCCGGGCCTGCCGGGGCGGCTGACACACAACCGAGCCCACTCCTCAGCGGCTTGTGCACCGTGTGAAACAGGCCAATCCTGACAACTGAAGTTATTAAACCCGCGTCACAGTGCTGCCGTTTCCACGGCTGAGGCAGCCGCCTAGCAGCTGCCCCTAGTCCTGCCCCCCACACTCACGTCCGTGCCACCCCATCCCTTGAGCAGGCTGGGCCTCTGTCCCCTTCTAACGACCAGAACACGCATAGTGAGGCACGGCAGGCTGAGGAGGGCCCTCCCGCACTGGCACTGACAAGGCCGGCTGCTGTGGTGGGAGCTGCCTGTGGCGGGGACACACGGGGACACGCGGGGAGGGGCGGTGCCTCCTGCCACCACCTGCGTGAGCGTGGGGTCTCCCGGTGGAGCCCTGGCCGGTTCGGCCACTCAGACTGAGACAGTGTGCGCGCTGTTTTAAGCTACTGAGTTTTGGGGCGATTTACTCTACGTCCAGACGGAACGCACACCCTTCCTGGCACCTCTCCTGTGTGCTCCCAACCCACACGCTCAGTCCTCCCGCGGCAGCTCTGCGGGTCTGCCACGCAGGTGCCCACACGTTAAGACGCCGGCAACTCAGGCCCCAGGACCCGGGCCGTGTGGCCATGAGCAGACGCCTAGAAAGGGGACCCCAGGGCACCCCATGACACGCTGCCTCATACACAGCAAAACTAACCTCTGCTGAGCTCTGATGGTCAGTAAACCTATCAGGGGGCCGCATGGGGACACTTACCTGTGTCATGCAGCGCCTCTGGGTGGGCTCCAGCCTCAACAGTCAAGGTGTGGAACAACTTCCAGAGAGCACACGGGTAGCCCCTCAGCTCCGGGCGGCTTCCTTGACAGCCGACCCACGTTATCTGGTGAGGAAGGAATATTCCAGAAATCTGGGGGGAGAGGAAATAGGAGATCATTACAATTCAGTGGCTAAAATGAACAGTAGCTGGTGGTGACATGGGGACGTCTATGAAAACCGCTGACGAGGACGGGGCTGTGGGCCTCGCGGGAAGCGGCCGGGGCCCCACGCTCCTTACTGCACACCCCACTTCTCGTCTTTAGGTGTAAATCTGAGAGGAGTTCACTGCTAATCTACATGAAAAACCCAGGTGCCCGGCAGATGGAGACCCTTCCTGAGCGGTGCTGCTGGGGGCCGTCCTCACACAGGCGGGCACAGGAGTCAGGGGAACGGGCAGCACGAGCTGCGCAGGGAAGCACGACCTCTCCGCCGAGGGGTCCCCGTGCGGGGGCTGGGCTCACCCGCATCTTGTTGTTGATCAGGTCCAGGACGGCGTTGTAGGGGATCCTGTCCAGGGGCAGGCTGGCCAGCCACTCCTGCAGCATCTCCAGCAGCTTCCTGACCGGCGGCCGGCCGGGGAGCAGCTGAGGAGGGACCCCCACTTAGAGACTGTCCAACAGCAGTGCCCCCCTCAAGGAAGGCAATGCCTGATCCACGGGGACCCCCCAGGAAATGTCTCCAGCCAACCCAGGCTCCACCCCAGAACCAGGGTGGGATCTCTCGGAGACATAGGCCCTGGGGTGCAGGGGGACAGCAGGGGGGGTAGGCCCCGGCCAGCACCTTCCAGGAAAGCCGGTGCCCCTCCTCCAGCAAGGAGCCCGGGCCCCAGCCAGCCTGCCGCTTCCCGACCTTGTGTGTCCTGTGTGCGTCCTCCCACAATTTATGCTAATCTGCCTGCACTCGCCCAGACCTGGGCCCACTCCTGGGAAGGCAGCAGCACCTCCTGGGAAGTGCCCACCCACACCCTGCTGGTTCGCGGGAGGGCGTGTGCAGCCCCCATTGGAGTGGGCGGCACTGGGGCCCCCGAGGCGCTGCGGGAGCAGCAAGTCCGAGAGGCGCGCAGAACGAAGCTGCAGGCCAGGTTCCCGAACCCTGAGCTAGACCGCGGTGCTGACGACGCTGAGAGCAGACACGGCAGCCGTGGCGCCGCCTCTACCACAGGGTGCCCGGCACCACCGTCAGTCCCAGCGCTTCACCCGAGGGAGCTTCAGGAAGACGCTCGGATAACGCAGGGCTGGCCGCCGGGGCTCCCTTACGGCAGCGAGGACGGCTGCGGACCCTCAACCGTGAGCAGCAGCCGGGTAAAACCTCCTGACACCTTGCCTGTGTGTGCCTGATGCTTATTAGAAGGTTCAGTCCTTTAAACATAAACTCCACCTCCTTCGTTTTAAAAAACATCCTGCTAAGTGCGCCGAGTGCCCACGCCAAACAGGACTCATATTAGGAACTTCACGCTGGCAAGAGAAACCTGTCACGTTGAGCCTCCTCACCCTTTAGGTGACAGGTAACTCAGGTCACTGCGCTGTCACCGGAGGTCACCTGAGGCACTGGCTCTGCTGTGGTAGGAGCAGAACCAAACCCCCCGCTTCAGGGGCACTGTGACTGACAGGTGGGGGTGGGCTGGGGGTTGGGCTATCCCAGAGGTCAGAGGGCAAAAGCAGCGCAGGCCAGACAGGGTGGCTGGGCCCAGAGAGCAGGGCTCAGGCTGGCCCCCCGGGAGCTGAGCGGGGTAGGGGCGGTAGGGGGGGCCCCTGGTCCCACTGCTCTGCCCACCGGAAGAATTCTGGGCCATGGATTTCAGGCCCAGGGCTGAGAGTCCTCAGCAGAAATTAAACTTTAGCTGCCGCACGACCCACCCCTCCCCCACCACAGGGTCCCCCCCTGCACAGCAGGCCCCAGGGGACCATGATGGCAGCAAAGCCGCTTCCGGGACCCCTCCCCACCCTGTCCTGTGAGTCCCTCAGGTGGTTCAGACTGACAGTGCCTGTGTTCACGCACACCCACCTCGGCCCCTGCAGACCCCTCCTGCTGGCCCCAACCCTGGCCCCCTGCCCGGTGCCCATCCAGGCCGGCTGTGTGCACACCGCCCCTGCGCTCAGTCCCGCCCCGCCCCATGCCCAGCCACGCCCACGCACAGGGCAGCACCCTGGGGCTTAGGAGCCCTCCCCTCCCTGTCACCAGGGCGCAGTGTCCCCGGCCTGGCGTGGACGCCCGCTCACCTTGGCAACGACCGTGATGAAGTCCCTGAGTGTCCTCAGCTCGGCCCCCGCGAGGGACCTGTGGGCGGCCAGCTCCACCCGCAGCAGGTGGTGCAGCCCAGACTCCAGGTCGGCCGTGTACAGCCTGGACCTGAGCGGAGCGTCACGGTCAGGCGACGGCCACCTCCCCCTCCACCCAGACCCCCCTTCTCCCTCCTGCCCAGAGGGCCCCTCCTGCAGACAGCACCCAGAATCCCCCAGGGCCAGCAGGGGGTCGACAGAGCCAGAGCCTGCCCTGCAGGCCGGCCATGCCTTCCACAACACGAGCTGCCCCCGCCCATGGCACCCACACACGTGACTCCCCACACACGCATCACTCCCCACACGTGACTCCCCACACACGCATCACTCCCCACACGTCACCCCACACGTGTGACTCCCCACACGTCACTCCACACACGCGTGACTCCATACACGCGTGACTCCCCACGCCAGTCACTCTGCGGGCAGCTTCTGCCCGGGGACTATGCTTGCCTGTCAAATTCTCTCCACTCCACGACTTCCGAATCCTCTTCTCTGTTTGGCTGCTCAGGCGACAAGGGCGACTTCTTCCTCACATCCGGCAACGACTTCAAATAAGAGGAAAAAAACGATCGGAGAGGCTTCGCACTGTGAGAAAGGGGCGGCAGGATGTGGGCTGAGCAGGCCATCTGGTCACCAGGCGCTGTGGGCCAGGTGGGGGGGGTCTCAGGGAGCTGTCCCCCTCCCCTCTGGAGATCACACAGAACCAGCTCCAGGTAGACAGGACACGGGGCGGCTTGTAAAGCTGGATGCGCACCCGCCGATCCCAGCGGCACTCAGACGGGGGCCCAGCTCTGGGCGGGGCCTCGGCGTGGGGTGGGGACACCCTGAGGGCACGTGGAGGCCCATCCTGAACACCCCTGATGCACCTCGGGGTCATCGGAAGCGTGCAGGTAGAAATACCCACATCTCATGTTAACTGGCGCAGCTGACACTTGTAACATAAAGTGCGCGTCTTACTGGTGCACGGAAGCCCTGTGGGCACCGCCAGACTTTGCCGCACAGCCGGGGCCCAGGTGTGTGGCCCAGGTGCACACAGCACGACACACGCGGCCCAACCCAGGTGTGCGGCCCAGGTGCACACAGCACGACACACGCGGCCCAGCCCACATTGGGCTTCGCCCTGAACTGCAGTGTTTGGCTAAGAACAGAAGACACCTTAGGAGCTGCATGTATCTGAGGCTTGCGGGGGCGGGGGGGGCGGGCTGTTCCAGTTAAACTTTCCGGAAGCTGGAACAGAAGCCCTGTGAGGGAAAGCACCCTGCCTCCTCGCTGCTGCGGCCCCAGCACACGGGGACCCACCAAGAACGCTAGTGAATGCAGTAGACCCCCACACCCCCCGCCGGGCAGCGTGCAGGGCCCCCCAGGGAGGGGCAGGCCTTCCCCACTGTGGAGGCCGGGACCCAGCGACACGGCTTCAGGACGGGCTGGGCTGCCCCCCCAACCTCTACGCAAGCCGAGCTCGCCTGGTACCCAGGCACCAAGCAGGCTCGTGTGGGCTCACGGTCTGCTGGTCTCAGCGAGGAGAGCCGAACGTGAGGGGCCAGAGTTTGGCGCCCCTGCCCCCCATGTGGAGATAGGAAGGGGCGGGCGCACCCCCACCAACATGGACATGCACCACCGAGCACGCTCCCACCAGGTGTCACACACGGTCCTCAAGCCAAACTACACTTACATGTTAATTGGCCCGTGGGACCCATTGGGGTGAACCAAGTAACAGGAGGGCAGGGACGAGACCCCGAGCTTCTCCAGCACGGCTCCGTCCACGTCCAGCGCCCTCTTCACCACGATGCCCTCGTACGGAATCAGGTCCAAAATCACCTGGAGGGAGAGAAGCCGTCACCTGCTCAGGGCGTCACGCTGACGGGGGCGCCCCTTTGGGAATCGAGGCCTCACCTGGGATGGGTGTGCATCTCCCTCCCAAGCCAGCCCTGGTCTGCGCCTCCATCCTGACTGCACAGTGCTCTCGTCTCACAACCCTTCAGACCATCACAGCAACCACTTGTCCCTGAACTTGTACGGCCCTGTTCCAGCTGCACACCCTCCACAAAGCTGACACACTCATCAGCCGTCACTCAACTCCAATGCAAAGGGACCCCACCCCCAGCCTGGGGCTTCCCAACGCACGTGACCATGGGCCTGCCGCCTGTCCCGTCTGGGAGGCCACCAGCAGATTCCGTGCTGGCCACCTCTTCCCTCAGGACCTGCCCTGACCGGTCCTGCTGAGCTGAAGGGGCAGTGACGGGGTCACAACGCTGGAGGGACCACGCTCAGGAGCTAGAGTGCGAGCCACCAGCTGGCTGCTGCGTCCCAGGTGGGGAGGGGCAGAACCAGCTGCAGGGGCGTCTGCTGACAGCAGCCTCCGGCAGAGGCCACACACCTGCACCGGGGAAACAGTCCACCCGCAGGTCTGCATGTGTGGACGTCACTAGAAGGTGCAAGTGAGAGGAGGCGCCTAGGACAGTGGGGAGGGGTCACTCGAAAACTCGGGGCCCAGAGGGAAGGCGGCACCCCCTCCCCCTGGGCTCAGAGGGCGCAGGGCGGCCGTCAGATCGCTGCTGGTGCAGCCTCCCACCCCTGCTGCCCCCACAAACGCGCCTGCGGGAGCCGGACGCCTGCACCTGTTCTCAGAGTGCAGATACCGAGGGGCAAGCAGCAGGCTGAGAGCTCAGAGCTGAGGGCCGGCCCCTCCTGCTGTCCCGGAGGGAGTCGACCCCATCCGCCACCTGGTCCCTGCGCCTCACTGAGACTTTGAGGGAGTTTCACAACAAAAACGTGCTTTACAGAAGCTTGGACTTGGCAAGAGAGGTGAGAGTTCAGAATACAGCCAAGAGAGAACGCTGACGGCAGAGCGCAGGGAGTAGACGACCTCGCGCACCCCCAGCCCCACAGCACGAGGCTGCACGGCTGCCCCCCACCCCGCCCTGTCTCCTCTGTGGCAGGATTCTCACTGCCCAGCAGCGCTGGACCCGCACGTGGCTGGGAAGATGCACACACCGTACCTCACGTCCAACGTATGAGCTGTTGCTCTCAAACAAAACAGCCACGTAATGGCCATCACGGTTGCCAACGAGAGAAAGGACGTCACTGGGCCTTTTAAGAGAAAAAAAGAGAGGCTTTTAGCACTGCAGGGATGGGCTGCTGCCACGCACAGCGCCCACAGGACTGAGCGCACAGCTGTGTTTCACAAAACGAACCCCCCACGGCGCCCCCTCTGCACAGAACTACGCACCGGATGGGGTCCAGGGCTGGGCAGGCCGGTGGCCGGCTCCCGTCCGTGAGGTTCTGCAGGAAGTCGACCATGGCCTGGCGCACCGTCTGCAGGTCCCGGTCGGGCCCTGGGGGGATCACCCTCCATCATGGCGTGTCTGCTGAGGCCTGCCCATCCCACGTGAGGTACAGACCACGTGGACTCATGCGACAGGAGACCACAGGGTGATGACCGTGGGAACAGAGGGGCCATGGATGGATCTCGCACAGTCACTGTGGAGACAGGCCGGCCGTGCGCGCTCCCCCCCCCCCACACACCAGGCTCAGAGGCAGCCAGACGCCTCGAGCGTAGAACACTGTCACCTGGGGGTGACCGGTCACATTCTGTGGCCTGCTCTGGGCACTGGCTATATGGTGGGCTTGTTCACAAAAATGTGCAGGGTGTCTGCTTCTCCAATATTCTTCTCAATAAAATAGTTTACTTAACCCTCTTAGTGCTGCCTCCTGCCAGCGGTACTAGCGGGAAATGCGAAGGGTAATTTAATGGTCTACGTAGGAGCCGATCTATCGGCCCGTCGCACTAAAAGGGTTAAGAAAACACGTCACCAGCGTGTCTGCCGAGGCAGGCTGAGCACAAAATACAAACCTCCCGCGGAGCTGGGGGCTGACCGTGCTCTCACAGACAGGCAGCAGGAGGCTGGTGCCAGCACAGGGGGCGGAGGGGACAGCCCTGTCACCGAGTTCTCGTCTCCTCAGGCCCGTGCCACTTGGATGGGTTTGTGAGGTGGATTTAAGACAGTGAGATGCATGGCTTATGCCCTTACCTTTAAAATTTTCTCCAGTTGTGAAGTCCTTTGTAAACGCTTTAAAATACTAAGAGGAAAAACACAGAATAAACAAATAGGCTCGCCCAGCACCTGTGCCAACGTTTAATGTTTGAGCAATAAAATGACCATCGTCTTAGAGACACAGCTCTGACCCAACAAGGCTAGAGCGACAGGGACAGCGCTTCCCCCGACCCCGGGGCTCCACCCGTAGCCAAGGGCGTCACCCTAACACCACCAAGGACTTCTGGAGAGGACGGCAGACACAACTCAGTATCTCTGAGCAGAAGGCATTTTATCTTAGAATTAAAAACCTTCATGAAAAGGCACAGGAAGGGCAGCTAAGAACAAGGCGCAGTATTCCCAACACTCAAAACTGAGAACGGTGGAGCAAGGTAAACACAGAAAGGGCTTCTGTGAATCATGAAAAGTGACAAACAGCCCAAGAGGAACTGGGCAAATGGCGGGATATGTCACAGAGGGTGACAGACGGGCCCCACACGGGTCGCTGTCGCTGGTCAGCAGATGCGTCCGCGTAGCCCCTGCCCAAGGGCCTCCGGCCGGCACCACCGGGGCGCACACAGGCGTCCTTGGACCGGCAGCGGCCCCGGGGGCGGGCACCGGAGGTGCCGGCTGGCAGCGTCCTGCCAGGAGCGCGGCCCCGGGGCCCCGTGCAGCACAGCCCCGCGCACGGAGCGGGCACGGCCGGGAGGGGCGGCACAGCCCCGCGTGGAGCGGGCACGGCCGGGAGGGGCGGCACAGCCCCGCGTGGAGCGGGCACGGCCGGGAGGGGCGGCACAGCCCCGCGTGGAGCGGGCACGGCCGGGAGGGGCGGCACAGCCCCGCGCACGGAGCGGGCACGGCCGGGAGGGGCGGCACAGCCCCGCG
>PVKE010013590.1:0-16714 GCA_004027555.1 Craseonycteris thonglongyai | reverse complement strand
TGGAGCGGGCACGGCCGGGAGCGCGCCCCCGCCCCCTGGTGGACGGCGCGGGCGCAGCACAGGGGCGCAGGGGGCTGCGTGCCGTCCCACAGACACGTGCCCCCCGCACCCGCCGGGCTGGGACGAAAGGGGTGACCCTCTGCAAACAGAACCCCCCGAGAAGCGCGGCCCGGCGGGCGCTCACCCGGAAGCTGGGGTAGAAGTGGATGTCGTAGGCGCTGCACACCTCGTGGTTCTGCTCCTCCGCACAGTCCAGGGCGGCCACGCGGATGGCCGCGGCCCAGTCTGAAAAGCAGGGGCGGGGCGGTCAGTGCGGGGGGCGGGGCCGCCCCGCCCACCGCAGGCCCCGCCCACGGCCGCCAGCCACGCCCCGCGGGGCAGCGCCCAGGCCCTTGCACGCAGAGTGGGCCGGGTCAGGCTGGGAAGGGGAACTTCAGTGGGCAGGGCGGCACCACTGCCGGTCACACCGCGCTGGGCGCTGGGCGTGCGGGCCTTGCGACCCTAACGCGCAGCAGGGCTGTTCAGCCCGAACACCCCACGCACCCCGCACCCCGCACGGGAGGAGGGGCCGGGGGCTTCAAGGCAGACGCTGGTGTGTGAAGCACCAAGGAAGTGGTTTCTAGGGCTTCCCCAGGGCACCCACTGCCGCAGGCTTGGGCGCTGACACCGCGCTCAGTAGAAAAGGAGCCGTTTAAGTGCCCAGGGGCCAGGGAAGCTGGGATGGCTGGGCGGCCTCAGTGCTAGGCTTGCAGCCCGGGCTCCCAGGATCCAATCCTGGCCCCTACTGACCCAGGTGCTGAGCTGGAATGTGGCCCCCAGTTCAGTTCTTGCTGGGGCGGGGTTCCCATGTGGGAGGCCCCCGGTTGGACCCCCAGCTCGGGGGGGGGGGGCACGTCTCCTGTTCCAACCTGTTGTCTCTAACCCATGTTATGCCAGTTTGCCAACTCTGTAACGTTCCTGCACTCTGAACTTTACAGATTCCCACTGTTTTAGGGTTGTCACATGTCATGTATACATCTTAACCGACCCCAGATACCGCCCCTGCCAAAAATTGCAACACACCAGCTATACATTCTCTTAGCACTAAAAACCAGGATATTGGGTAACCAAGTCATTTGCTTTGGCTTCTGTACAATGCTTCACTTTGTACACAAGATGCCTTTATAAACCCCTCTCTGCATTCACTTGGGGCCACAGATCTTTGAGAGACACTAGTCCTCCATGGCTGCTGGCTTCTGAATAAAGACTCCTAATTCGGCCCTCATATTTGGCACTCTTTGTGGGTTATTCTCACGGGTTACAACACTCCCACACTGGAGGCCCCCCACCCACCTGTGAGGAATGAAATGATGTCATAACTAATGATGTACAACCATGGAGATGGCTCTGGGCCCTCCCCCTTCTCTCTGTCTCTCTCTCTGTCAAAAACAATAAAAGGGGAAGCTGGGATGGCTCAGTGGGTTAAGTGCTCACTTAGCAGCGCCAGGGACCGAGGATCGAATCCTGGCCCCGGCCTATGCAGAACCATGTGCTGAACTGGGAGCTCCCCCAGTTCAGTTCTCTCTCTGTCTCTGTATCTCTCTCTCTCTGTCAAAAAAACAATTAAAAAATTTTACATATATTAAAATAAAAATGTATTAAAAACAAACAAACAAAAAAACAATAATAAAATAAAAGTGTACGAGGGCTGTCACTAAGTACTCAGCCATGCAGTATGAAAAAGAGGCATTTGTGGCTAGATTTTTTTCCTCAGAGCCCTTGTGTATGTGTATCTATTTTTGCTATCTTTAAAGTTTGTGTTACGGAAAATTCCCAACATAAATACAACAGAGATAACAACGGGACACCCCACGTGGGCCCGTCTCTGCATGGACCATGGGCTCATAAGAACCTTGTCCTACGAGCCTCAGGGGAACCACTTCCTGTCCCAAGGCCATTTTAAATGGATGGGAGAAAACGTCACAGACCCTTCTGAAGCACAGTCATCCTTCTGGAGTCGCCAGTTCCAGAGGCCTGAGGGAGAACAGGTAACGCTCCGAGCAGCCACTGAGCGCAGTCCAAGGGCACGTCTCTGGCCCGCCAGCCCAGCTGTGGGGCGGGGGACCCCTTTCTAAGCCTGTCATCCTCGCGTCCCACCCGTGCCCCTCGCACAGCGCCCTGTGTTTGCTGCCCCTCCCCTGAATACTGGGAACTTCCGTGGCACACTTGCACTTCATGCTTAAAAACAAGACACCCTCGTGCCCAGAAAGGGTAAGAAAACGAAAGCCGGGCCGCGGAGCTAGCGCCGTGCTTACATGATGAGCAGAAGCAGGAGACGTCATGCCGGCCCAGAAGCAGAAAGGCGGGCAGCTTCTCCTGGGCGTTCACTCTTTCTTTTCATGGTAGGACTTGACCCTACGTTTTGTGTTTCAGATTTTCCTAAGTGTGTTGCTTATTGGAGTAAGTGTAGACATTCTCGCTCCCAGGTGCCTGTGGGCACCACGCATCGGGGCAGGTGCACCCTTGTTCGGGTGTTTCTGTCCCCAGAGCTCCTGGGGTGGAAGGCTGTCCACAAAGCCCACCCCCAGCCAGGGTGGTGGTGACCAGAGAGGGGACAGCCGCTTTAAAACCTGTCCCACAGTTTTACGCAGCAGTGCCTGGGTAGGAATGGCTGTTAGCCCTGCATTAAATACCTTTGTGCCCCAAAGGCAGACGCCTCCCCGCCTTGCGCCCACCCCACCCCCCGGAAGCGAGGAGCCAGCTCCCCTCCCTGGGGCCCCCGCCCAGAGGCACTGGTGGCCTTCCCATAGAGGAGGGGGCGGCCGGCTGCAGTCATCACCTCAGGTCTTCAGTCCCCAAAGCTGTCGACCTCCTCACAGGCAGCAGGTGGAACCTGCCCTTTGAACAGGGTGCACTGGGGGCTTAAAATGAGAACGAATCAGCACGGGAGACCTTGGTAACCGAGTGTGTACGCCCACCACAGCGTGGAAAGCCCGAGTCCCCGGAAAGCAGCAGGTGGAGGCTGTGGAAACAGTCGGCAGGTGAGGAGGAACCTGCAAGGGCTGCTCTGTACTGGGGCACCTGGCCCGTGTGAGGGTCCCACACCCAGTGCAGGGCTGGCCTGGGCGGTGCGGCCTCTGCTTGCTCACCTCGCTGCGCACGCCAGGCCTGGCTCCTGCCAACGGCTGAACACGTGTCAGAGATGCTCCTACACTGACTGCTGACGGCCGCGGTCAGGAAGCGCCCAGCTATGACACAAGTGGCTAATGCGGCCACACTGGCATGAGTACCCAAGTCCCTCCCAGCATCCCGACTGTGCCTGCTGGCTCCTGGCCCTCAGCTTTCCAGGGAGCAGCTAGGATGCAGGTCCCAGAACCTTCTGCTCTCCTCCTCACAGCTCAGGACCAGAACACCGGCCCATAAGCCTGGAGCTGCTGGCTGACCCACTGGAGACCCCCAGCTCACCACACGGCCCCTTTCCCAGCCCTCTGGACACAGCACAGTCCTGCCTGCCTCAGGGCCTTTGCACATGCTGTCTCCTCCCACCTGGGCCTCAAATGCCACCCCTCCAGGCTGTCCTGCACTGCTTGTGCCAACCTCATCATCCCGATTGTTTCCCAACACTGACCACCCACAGCCAACCTATTCCTTCTGTTTTCTGTCCACTGCCTGCTCCCCCCCGAAGCACAGGTTATACTCAGGCAGGGATCTTCCCTGTGTGCCCTGCTTTCTGCACCTCCCACAGTTTGGGGCAGGGGATGCATCTGCACGTGCCCCACGCGTGACCGGGGCAGATACCAGTCCTGCCCCGCAGGAGCTTGCTGGGCTCTGGCGGGAAGGGACATTGCAGTTGCCGCGTCGGCCTGCCTCCTGGGGGTCCCTGGCAATCAGCAGGTTTGCAGGGCTCTGCTCCACATACAGCCTTTGTCTGCTTTGAAAGAAGGATGGCCAGGCAGGGAGAATGGCAGGGGAACTTCAGTTACAGTCACTGCGAGTGTGCCGGCAGATGGGCGTCATTGAGGGCACACAAAAGAGAGAAGCCTCCATGAACAACAAGATGCAACCACTTCAAAGGCTGGCTGTGGGGCATTCGCCTCATTCCACGCTCCCCTCCCCTCCCCCGCCCTTCCCACCTGTCTGGATCCCACCACACAAAGGAGAGAGCTCGGAGCTGAATGCAAACTGTTTACTGTCATGTCTGCGGGCCACCCGCCCTGTGCGCAGAGCACCAGCTGGGAGGCTTCCCCAGGGAGTGCCCCCACTCCTACTCAAGCCCGCCTACTTTCAGTACTGTAGGCTTAAAGAATACTGGTCAAATCACTAAGCTTCTGCACGCGGCAGACTAAAGTTTAGCTCAAGTTTACTTGCTAAATAACCGTATTACTGAGCCTACCAGGATTAAGCCTTTTACTATCACTCGTCAAGTTGTAATGAAAATGTCTATAAAAGCATGCTTTACGGTCATGCCTCAGTTAGGTCTAGACAATGACAACAGTCCAGACTGACCAGCCTCTCCGGTTTAAAAGGACGCCCCTGGCGTGTTGCTGAAGGCACAGAGCCCGCACGGCCTCTCCACCCCACAGAGCTGGGGCCACGGGAGCTCCCAACCCCGCACTCCAGCCACCAGAGGGCAGGGCACGGTCTCCCTGCGGGCAGGCCCCTTCCTGGCTGAGCAAAGGCCTCTGGGTAAGCTCAAGTTCAAGCCCCAAGCTCCGGCTATTCAGGCCTGGCTAGAAATCCCTCCCAGCAGAGGCCAGCACACGTTCTCTAGACTCCCAGCCTCAGGGGTCCCGGGGTCCCCCGCAGGCCTCCTGGGACAGCTCTGGGGGTTCCGACCATCCCGTTGGTTCAATGCTGAAGCATCACAATGCTGTCAGGAAGGACAGGCTTTCAGAACAAGTCCTGCAGGTCGTCTGAGCCGAGGCAGGACCAGTGGCCTCTGTGACCTGGCATCCTCCACGCGACGACCTGAGCTCCCCGGGGGTGGCGTGCTGCTGCACACGGCTGTCATGAGCCCGGGCCCCACAGTGGGGGGTGTGTGTGTGAGGGGAATGTCCCCAGTGCCTGAGTCCAGGGGAGCTCCGTCAGCCCTCCTGGGGCTCGCAGTCCAGCCACACCCCTGCAGGTGCTCTCCTCGGTTACCCGCCTCTCTCAGGCCGTCCCTTCTCCCAGTGGAGACACGGGGCACTCCAGCTCCTGTCCCTGCAGCCTCCATCCGAGTCACACAGGCGGGCCCAGGCCTACTGGTGACAAGCTCAGCGGGAGGCGAGGCTCAGAGCCGAGCCACCAGCCACTCAGCCCTCAGTGCCCCCACCGTCCAGGGCCCACCCAGCCTGTCACTCACCCAGTGACCATCAGCGGATGACAGTCCCACTCAGCCTCCCGATACATCTCCTGTGACATGAGTGCATCAGCACCCCTGGTAGGATGAGGACAAGGAGCGCGCAGTGGGTCTCCATCTAGGACAGGGTGCACGCAGTGGGTCTCCAGCTAGGACAGGATGCATGCGGCGGGGGTCCAGCTAGGACAGGGCGTGAGCAGCGGGTCTCCAGTCCTCCCCGCAATCTCATCCACAGTCCCAGGGCCAAGGACAGAAAACCTGCCCCCACGACTCAGGGGAGAACTGATACCAAAGTGACCCTGCCAGGGTCGCTCCTTGTGTGGAGTGTCTGCAGATACTTCAGAGATCTCTCAGGGGTGGGGGGCCACAGACACAGTGAGCTACATCGCAGTGCCGGGCTGGAGGGTTTTCAGGTACACAGCTGGCTTTGTTCAGCGTCTTTAGAAGTGACAGGCCTGTGCCAGAGCTGCATAGACATTGCGGTGACATCTGGCTACACCCAACAGCAGACCTTTGTTCCTTAAGCCACCTTATCCGGAAAAACAGTTATTTTTAACATCTTGAAAAGGTCAGTGAAGAGCTAAAGTTCAACCCAAATTGAGGAAAATGAGGGTACCTAAACTGAGAACAGAGTGCCCCCCAGCTGGGAGGAGCCCCCCCAGGCTTTCTGCTCCTGAGTAAACGGGGTGGGAGGTGGAGGTCATGTGGGGGGGCAGGTGCTCATCTAGCTCAGTGCCTCCCACCGAGGCAACCTCAAGCCAGGGAGCAGAGCCTGCACCATAGCCACACACTTTCTAGAAACCACTCAGGTAGAGCCTGGATGGAGGTAGCAGAGGGGGAAGCTGCTGTACACGCTCCAGTCCAGTGTGAGTGCCCCAGGGGCTGGCTGGACAGCCCAATAACGGGTGACAACGGAGCCATGACTGTACTGACTTGCTGGGAAAACCACACCCCAAATGGGCTGCAGCCCAAGACACCAGACTGGATGGGCCTCACCTTCCGGCGTGCAGTGCCTGAGCCACACCAGGGAGGGTCCCTGCCTTCCCCCCGAGGGACGTGTCCTTGCCTGAAACAGTCCACTCTGAGCCCTCTTTCGGCCCATTAAAATCTCTCGATCTGCACGCCCCTCGGAGAGCCCTTCTGGATGCTAGATGGTATGCTGCCCAAGGCGCGAGGTGCTTAAGAAAGCCAACTAAATCTTCAAGTTGACTGGGCTGAATTTTGTTTTTTTAACAGACGGGACCACCTGGGTGACAAGCACCCTCTTCCCTGAGAGACGGCCCATGGTGGGGGGCCACTGACTTCCATGGTGAGGGGGAGGGTGGCTCTTCCCAACGCCCTCCATGGGGAGTGTGCCGAAACTGCAGTCCGATGAGAACCATCTTAAAGATAATCATTGACAACTATGCACAAAAGCCCTATGGAGACTTTCTAAAAGTTTCTTTGTGAATCAGTTTAGAGATACTGGAAAATTACAAAAGGGTTGGACATAAGACTTAAAAACAAAAGTAGGAAGGAAACAGCAATTTGTTACTGTCTTGCCCACTGAAAAGCGTAATTAGAGGTTAGCTCAATACCAGCCAGAGTCCTGCCAAACCTCACTTCTGCAGGGGAGGAGCTGCTGCTTCAGGGCAACTTCCGTTCCATGTTATGGCCCTGGGCCTGCAGGAAGATGCTACCAGTGCCCCTCCCGCAGGCAGGGCCTGGGGACTAACAACCTGCAGCCTGACCACAGTGCCAAACAATAAAAAGTGGGCACATCACTGCGAGCTTGGTGGATGACAGATTTACCAAAGGCTGCGAGTCTGTGAACAAGGAACCCACCAACGAAATGCTTCCAAGGTCTTTTCCTGCTTCTAAAGAGACGGCTCCACAGCATTTGGATGTCTACATTGAGGGCTCAACATGTGGCCAGCTACCCGAACCAGAAGAGGAGACAACGAGGGATTTAAAAGGGAAAGGAGAGTGGGAACGGAGACCCTCAAAGAATGGAGATTTAGGCACCGAAATGAAACTACTGAGGACGGGGTGTGAGGATCAGCAAAGATAAAAGCCGGGGGGAGGGGGGTCAACGAAGTTTTTAGGGGTTCCAACTAGGTGTTTGGAGAGCTGGGAGACACTGGACGGACTACCCTGTCCCCAGCTGTGGAGTGAAGGCTGAGGGAGAAGGGTTCTTGTGGTTCTGACTTGAGGCAGCAACTTTCCAGACAGGATCCCACAGGGGGTCACGGGGGGGGGTGTCCCAGGATGCGACCAGAAGCAGGGCGCGCTGGAGAACAGGGGAAAGGGGCCGGGGAGGCTGCCGCGAGCCGCAGGGGCCAGGCCCAGGGGCTGCAGGGGCCAATCCCGGGGATCGCAGGGGCCAGGCCCGGGGGCCGCAGGGGTCACGCAGGGGCCAGGCCCGGGAATCGCAGGGGCCAGGCCCGGGGGCCGCAGGGGCCAATCCTGGGGGATCACAGGGGCCAGGCCCGGGGACCGCAGGGGTCAGGCCCGGGGATCGCAGGGACCAATCCCGGGGATCGCAGGGGCCAGGCCCGGGGACCGCAGGGGCCAATCCCGGGGATCGTAAGGGTCAGGCCCGGGGGCCACAGGGGCCAATCCCGGGGATCGCAAGGGCCAGGCCTGGGGATCGCAGGGGTCAGGCCTGGGGATTGCAGGGATCAGGCCCGGAGGCCGCAGGGGTCAGGCCCGGGGATCGCAGGGGCCAGGCCCGGGGGCCGCAGGGGCCAATCCCGGGGATCGCAGGGGCCAGGCCCGGGGGCCGCAGGGGCCAGGCGCGGGGGCCGCAGGGGCCAGGCGCGAGGGCCGCAGGGGACAATCCCGGGGATCGCAGGGGCCAGGCCCGGGGGTCGCAGGGGCCAGGCCCGGGGGTCGCAGGGGCCAGGCCCGGGGGCCGCAGGGGCCAATCCCGGGGGTCGCAGGGGCCAGGCCCGGGGATCGCAGGGGCCAGGCCCGGGGGCCGCAGGGGCCAGGCCCGGCCGGCCCGGGTCCGGGGTCTCATGCGGGGGCGCCTCACCTCGCACGTCGCGGGCCAGGGCCTTCCAGGTGGGCGCGTAGCCGATGCAGTGGCCGCACCACGACGAGTAGAACTGCACGAGCCACGCGGCCGAGCTGTTGGCCGTGGCCCCGCGCACGCTGCCGCTGTCCAGCACCCACACGGCGTCCTCGCCCGCGCGGTACAGCCGCGCCGCGCCGGCCGCGCCCGGCCCCGCCGCCGCCGCCGCCAGCAGCACGAGCAGCCGGGGCAGCCGCGCGGGCCGCACGGGGGGCGGGCGCCGGGCTCGCGCCGCCGGCCCCGCAGGGGCTCCCGGGCTGCGGGCCACCCCCACCGCCCCGGCCGCCGCCATGTTGGGAGTGCCGCTGGGCGCCTGACCTTTCACCCTAGCAACCGCCGTCACGTGAGCCGCGAGCGCGCGGCCCCGCCCCCAACGCAGGGTCACGCCTCAAGCCCCGCCCCGGAGCGCCAGGCTCCTCCTTCCAGAGGTCCCTTTGCGCCCCGCCCATTGCCCCGCCCCTTCCCGTGTGCCAAGCGCTGCGTCTCCCCACCCACCACCCTCGCCCTCAGCCCCGCCCACGCGCGCCTTGCCCCGCTTCTAGCCCCGCCCCCGAGGCACGGTTCTGCTTCCGGCCCCGGCCCCGCCTCCCACAAGCCCCGCCTCCCACAAGCCCCTCCAGGCCCCGCCTCCCACATCCCCTCCAGGCCCCGCCTCTCAAAACCCCCTCCAGGCCCCGCCTCCCACAAACCCTCCAGGCCCCGCCTCCCACAAACCCTCCAGGCCCCGCCCCCATTGCTTTGGCCTCCCCCACGAGACCCCCCCAAACCCCCAGCCTAGGGTAGAGAGTCGCAAATGAAAATTTAGGATGCCCAGTTCTATGAATTTCAGGTAAAAGGCACACCGTTCTTAAGGGTAAGTATATCCCGTTAAATTTGCATATCGGATGTGGGACTGACGTCTTAAAAACGATGCGCCTTTTATCTGAAATTCACATGTAACCGGACATCCTGTGTCTTATCTGGCGTCCCTACCTGGGACTTCAGAGGGTCACTCTGACCTTGACATTTTGCTATAAAATTTTAACTCGGAAAATGTAGCAATACATCCACGCAAACCTGGATGTGTGAGGGTCCCAAATTTTAGGACTTGGGAGCTGACCACAGACGATCTATCTGTAAACCTGGGAAATAAAGCTTCCTGTGACTTTTGGGGTAATTCCACGGGAGAAACTGGCTTATAAGATTTATTTTTTTTATTGTTTTGACAGAGAGAGAGACAGACAGAGACAGAGAGAAGGGGGAGGGCCCAGAGCCGTCTCCATAGTTGCACATCATTGGTTTTTCCACATAGTTTCATCCCACAGGTGGGTGCGGGGCTGCACAGGGCAGGAGCTGGGCCGGGGTCTCGACCCGGTGAGAACCGAACTGGGGGCACTCCCCAGCTCAGCATATGGGTCCACACAGGCCGGGGCCGGGATTCGATCCTCAGTCCCTGGGGCTGCAAAGTAAGTGCTCAACCCACTGAGCCCTCCCGGCTTCCCCAAAACTGGCTTTTAAATTGCTCGTTGTTGGGGAAGCCGGGAGGGCTCAGTGGGTTAAGCGCTCGCTTTGCAGGCCCGGAGCCTGAGGATCGAATCCCGGCCCCGGCCCATGAGGACCCACATGCTGAGCTGGGCTGCGCCCCCAGTTCAGTTCTTGCCGGGGCCCATGTGGGAGGCTCCCGGCCCAGTCCCTGCCCTGCGCAGCCCTGTGCCCACCTGTGGAGTGAAACTATAAGGAATGTCAACTATGGAGACGGCTCTGGGTCCTCCCCCTCTCTCTCTGTCTCTGTCTCTGTCAAAAAACAATAAAAATAAAATCATAAAAAAAAGAAAAAAATTAAATTGCTCATTGTTATGCAGATCCAGATTAGCTCTGAACTGACTGAAACAGAAAAGATAGTGGGTCCCAGAGAAGAATCAACAGCGGTCACCCCGTTGGCCTGGAAGTTCAAGTTCTTACTGTTCAGGAAAGAGGTGGGTGGCGGGGCTGGCCAGAGGGTCTGCCTTTGGGAATGTGTTGAAGGGAGGCCATCCAGGGTGTGAGACAAAGGGGCCAGGTCGGCCTGCAGGGCTTGGGCAGCTTGCAGAACGAAGGTGCTCTTGGCCGAAAGACGGCAGGGCAGGGGCGAGAGAGCCACGTTCGGGGTGGGTGAGCGTTCAAGCCAAGAGTTTGTTTTGGACCTGTTTGAATTTGAGAGAACTTTCCAACATCTGGGGGAGGCGGTCGGCCACAGGTTGACTGTGCGTTGAGGTCCCCACACCCAGGGAGCCCCAGGGCAGGGCCAGGGGTGCGTGCATGTGACCGAGAGAGAGGAAGAGAGGAGGGTGAGGGAGAATGAATCTTGTCCTGCCTCCGGCCTGCAGTCAAGTTTTGCAAGCTGCACGGTCCTGCCCCAAACGGTGCTCATGCCGCATTAGGAAGGGGCCTGCGGCGGGGGCAAAGGGCAAGCTCACTAAGGGGACGGATGCAGAGAAGCTGTCTGAGGGTTTGATGACTGGCGTAGTGTGGGCGGATTGGACAAAGGACCGTGGGGACGGAGCTGGGACTTGCAGACAGTCTTCCGGGAACGGCACTGGCTCACTGGGCAGGTTTTGCTCGGGCACCACTGCTGGGCTTGTCCCCAGCGGCAGAAGGACCTGCAGGCCGGTGGGCTGGGCAGCCAGACCCCCTCCCCGGGCCCAGGAAGGCTCCAAGGGACCGGAGTGTGTGTGCAGCCACCTCCCCTCCGGCCTCGGAGGCCTTTGTTTATATTCCACGAGCCTCTGTGATGGCCCTGCACACGCGGGTCTGGTGATCCGGGAGTCAACGCAGAAGGACGCACAGGGGCGGTTCACGCAGGAGGGACCGTTAAGCGGGGGGAGCCGAGACAGACAGATCACAGGAAAATTAAACGTGGGGCTTAACCGAGAAATAATCATTTTCCATGGGAGATAATGACTTCTCTGGAGACAGGTATCAAGATTTATGGGCCCAAGAGGTTGCCGGGGATCGGCGCCAAGGCGAGCGCAGGGAGAGGAGTCCTGGTATTGAAGGCATGCCGGGTCAATATGTCTGAGCAGGGCCCCTGCGGGCTCGGGCCGAGGCTAGAAACGTCTACACCTCGGTGAACACATTTCACCTCTAGCCCAGCCCCGCTCAGGTCCTGACATCTCGGGCGGTGGCAGGATTCTCATCGGTCCCCATTGATCAGCCTTCCTTTCAGGGCCGGGATGACTCCAGCCAACCCTGTGACCTGCCTGCAGTGACCGGAGCAAGGGCATGTCCGGAGGCCCCGTTCCAGCTGCCAGCACAGCCACGGTGTCGGGCACAGCCGTCAGCACCCACGCCGCGGCGACCGGGGGGACCACCCCCGAATCTGAGGCAGATCTTCGGGGTTTCGGTGTGGGAGATTTATGACGGTGCCGAACGTGTGTGTGTAAAATACATAATTCCTCTCACACGGCCTCATAAATCCAAAAGGGCCCGCCATAAATAGAAGGAAAAAAAAAGATTACAGACTCATTTGTTCCGAAAACCAGAAGGGAATCAATAACAAAGCTGTAGCTCAAAATGTGGTTTCAGATTCTGCACGGAGAGGATGAACACATCTCCCCACTGAACCCAAACCTCTCCTGGGCTCTGAATGGGCTCGCAAACAGCTGGTGTCGCCCAAAGCCACTCACGTGAGTCAGCGTGGGACCAAGGTCGGCGTGGCCACCGGGCCGCCTGGGCCGGAGTGGCCGCCCCAGAGGCTGGGGCCGGGGGTGAGGCCCCGCAGTGTCCGAAGGGGGCCTCTCACCGCAGCTACAGGGGCACCGATGCAGGCGGCTCTGCGAGGCTCTGCCAGGCGAGCTCTGGAGCGGTCCCGGCGCTACACGGCAAGTGCGGGGACGCCCGGGCAGCCCGGGGAGCGTAAGCACGCTTCTCTCAGAGCCGGGAGGCTGCGGCCCCGCACAGGGGCGGCCGAGTCTGCAGGACCAGCATCAGGAATGGATGTCCCTAAGGCCAACCCCCTGTCACTGGCTTCTGGGCTCCCCCGTCAGGCATGGACCTTCCAGTTCAGGAAGGACACTGGAAAAGGACGGACGGATGGGCAGATGGATGGATGGATGGACAGATGGACGGCTGGGCAGATGGGTGGGTGGATGGACAGATGGACAGATGGGCTGGTGGGTGAATGGATGGATGGATGGACAGATGGACGAATGGGCTGATGGGTGGGTGGGTGGATGGATGGATGGACAGATGGACAGATGGGCTGATGGGTGGGTGGGTGGATGGATGGATGGACAGATGGGCTGGTGGGTGAATGGATGGATGGATGTATGGATAGATGGACGAATGGGCTGATGGGTGGGTGGGTGGATGGATGGATGGACAGATGGACGAATGGGCTGATGGATGGGTCGGTCGATGCATGGGCGGATGGACGGATGGACGGATGGATGGATGGATGAATGGGTGGGTGGATGGACAGATGGGCTGATGGGTGAATGGATAGATGAATGGATGGATGGATGGATGGACGGATGGACGGATGGACAGATGGACGAATGGGCTGATGGGTGAATGGATGAATGGGTGGGTAGATGGATGGACGGATGGACAGATGGATGGCTGGGCAGATGGGTGGATGGATGGACAGATGGGCGGATGGATGAATGGATGGACAGATGGGCGGATGGATGGACAGATGGACAGCTGGGCAGATGGGTGGGTGGGTGAATGGATGAATGGATGGATGGACAGATGGATGGATGGACAGATGGACAGCTGGGCAGATGGGTGGGTGGGTGAATGGATGAATGGATGGATGGACAGATGGACAGATGGATGGATGGATGGATGATGGATGGATGGATGGATGGATGATGGATGGATGATGGATGGATGGATGATGGATGGATGGGTAGATGGATGGATGGATGGATGATGGATAGATGGATGATGGATGGATGGATGGATGATGGATGGTGGTGGATGGGTGAATGTGTATCTGGAAGAAAGGATGAATGGATGCTAGATAACAATGACTAGATTGATAGATAATGAATCAATGATATATTGGATACAGGAGAAACGACACACTGGATAGATGATAAGCAACAGCTGATACAGATGAATTATAGTGACTTTTCTGAGCACAAACTCAGAAGTGCTCCCACGCGAAAGCAACACACACGGTCCCCAGCATCTGACTGTCCTGGAAGGATGTAGCTCAGGCCCCCAGCGTGGCCCAGAGACAGAGTCCCGGGGAGCTGACAGACATGTCCACGCCCGAGCGCTAGCGTCCTGTGGCTTCCGCCAGGATTGCAGCTGTGGCACGTCCCCAAGCCGCTCTCTTCTTAGAAGTCCCGTCTTCCCCAGGACTGCCCAGCGGCCGCTGTGGGAGGCCCGGGGACGCGGCTGGCACCCACCAGCCCCTCTGTCACCGGCTGGGAGAGTACAGCTAGCGTGTCACACAGGATCCTTCTGGTGAGCTGGGCAGAGACCAACTCCACCACCTCCGGCCGCTCCATGCCAGAGACATCCGTGCAGGGGCCCCCGGCCGAAGCGGGAGACAAGTCCCCCTGCCCTGTGCCGTCAGCTGCCGACTCTGCAGCTCCACTGGCCACTCGGGACAGGGCTGGGGGCTGCTCTGGGGCACCGCCGGCCCCTCCCCACAAGCAGGACGCTGGCCAGCCGGGTTCGGACCCCTGGGGTCCTGGGGACACAGCTTCTGGCGGCTCCTCCTCAGACAAGGGGGGCCACCCACCAGTGCTGAGGGGGGAGTCCTCCTCTGGGGGGCCCAGTGAGCCCCCAGGAGACAGGGTGTCTTTGGGTGGGGGAGGGAAGTCTTCTGAGAGGGGGCTGGGGGTGGCCCCAGTGTCTGCTGGGAGGGCGGGAGGGGGCGGGGGGCAGGGGGAAGCCCTGGGGGTGGAGGAGGGGAGGTTGGCACTGCCGTAGGACAGCACCTCGTCTTCCGGGGACGGGGTCTCAGGCCGGACTCCGCCGGCCAGAGGGGGGCTCCCCCAGTGCCCAGGTGCCCAGCTCCCTGCTCTCAGGGCCGCCAGCCCCCTGGGGTCCCCAGGAGGCGCCTGTAGGCTCACAGGGGGCTCAGGCGAGGCCTGTAGGGGCTTCCAGTCGGTGGATGGACTCCGGTCAGCATCCCAGGGCCCCTGTGGGCGGCCAGCCATGGCCCATGGGGGCCCGGCCTCCCCTTCTCCGCCAAAACCCGCCCCCTCGGATGCTGAGGACCCCAAGGGAGAGGAAAGGGGCAGGTCTACGTCACTGGACGCAGAGGTTTGGGGTGTGAGTGCCGGGCAGGCAGCTGCAGGGGTCTTTCCTGTGTGTGACCCACTGGTTCCAGAAGCTTCCAGATCCGTCCCAGGCCCCAAGGTGGGAAGGGCCATTTGGGGTGCCCGGACGCTGTCCAGGTCAGAGGGGCCTCCCGCAGGCAAGGAGCGGCCCGAGCCGGGCTGGCCGCCAGCACCCGCGAGGGCCCCCTCGTCCCAGACCTCGCTGGACACCTGTGACAGTTCCGACCCCGACGTGGGACGGGGGGCGTGGAAGAGGCCTGGCGCCCCACAGCCCTCCCAGGCCGCCCGCCCCCTGCCCCCGGGAAGCCCCCAGGAATCTGGAGGGGAGGGCTCCCCGGCCCGAATCAGGCCGGCGTCTGGGGGGTCCCCGGCTTCCCAGTCCGGCAGGGAGCCGGAGCTCCCGGAAAGCTGGACCAGAACGGCAGACACTTTCTGGAACTCCCAGAGGGAGGCCCCAGACAGGCTACCCAGCGAGGAGGGGGCGCGGGACGGCGCTGGAGACCCCGGGCAGGTTCCCGCGGCCGACTCGGGCGGGGAGCCCACGGCCCCGGGCGCCGTCCGCTGGGGCTGCGAGGGGGGTGCAGCCTCCTCAGCTGCTGCCGGAGCTGCAGAGACCGGGGGGTGTGCGGGTGACACGAACAATGTCACACTCTGTCCCCACCGCCGGGAAGGGTAGCAGCCCACAGTCCTGCCCCCCTAAGCTGTACGTCAGAACCGGAAAACCCAAATGGAGGCGGAAGAAACATCCACAGCGCCACCCTCTGACCCCCACGGGGTCAGCTCAGCACCGCTCTCACCCCCACATGGACGTGAGTCACATCTGGGGGACCCAGGACTGCTGTTCAGAGACTGAGTGGCCGTCTGTCCCAAAGAAACACGGATGCTCCAGACAGGGACACCACCTCGTCATTCCCCTGCCTCCCGGGACCCCGTGAGCTGAGTATCGGGGTGCTGCAGGGGGAGGCTGGCTCTGACGGAGAGGCTGGGCTCCGGGGACCCTTCAGTGGGGACTCGGTGGCCCTGGGGCCAGGCCGGGGGCCAGGGGGTCTCACCTGGACAGGTGGTCTGGGCAGGTGTCCCGTGGGTGTTGTCCTGACAACAGGTCCCTGCCCTGCAAGCACGCCATGGACAAGATCGGGGTACCCCCAGGAGGAACCCCATCCTCCCAGCCTCCTCCCGGCTCAGGGCCCAACGAGAGGTGACCTCCAGAGCGTGGGGCTCCTGGAGGGGCGAGGAGCCCTGTCTTTACGGGGTGCTGGCCTCAGTCCCCGCTGCGTTGGGGAGCTGGGGGGTTGCTGCCTGACAGGCCAGGGGCCTGGGCTCCCGGGGGGCCCCTCCTGCTGTCCCCGCCACAGCCTGGGGACAGTGCAGCCTGTCCCCACTTAACACACGAGGAACCGGGCTCAGGGAGGGGAGGACAGCCTGGGCCACGCCCCAGCCAGCGGCACAGCTGGGAATGTGTGGGCACCTGCCCTGGCTCCTCCCAACAGCCCCGCAGCTGTGCTCTCTGCCTGCACCCCCCACAGGGCCCCCGGGGTCCCCGCTCCCCTGGGCAGGCCTGGCAGTGCCATGGCCGCCGGGCACTGGAAAGGCTGTGAGTGGTGAGCAGCCGGGCCCCGACCACTCACTCTAGGGCTCGTGGGCTCTGGGGGTGGCTCCAGGCTCCGTGGCTGGCGGTGCTGCAGGGCCTGTGTGGTGTCAGGGGGCACGAAGAGCCCCCTGCGGGACCCTCCGGCCGCCAGCTTGCCTCAGAGCCCCCTTCCTGGGCAGCCTTGACCTCGGGGCCAGGACTCTACGGGAAATGGCACCGGGTGAGCCGGCGTGGGCACCTCCTCCTCGGAAAAGGGGGTGCCAGGCCTCAGGCGGCAGCAGCCGTGGCCGGGTGGCTGACGGTGCGCTGGATGGTGTGCCCCCACCAGCAGGCGCCGGCTGCAACAGGCCGGCTTAGCCTCACGGGAGCCCCGCACCCCGGTGCTAATGGCCCCCCGACAGGTGCAGATAGGAGGCCAGAGCGGGGAGGCTGGGGCCACAGCCAGGCCGTGTGGGGAATCGGGCGGCCCCCTGGCTGCTCCCCCCCCC